>WNWK01004091.1:35000-87500 GCA_009830355.1 Cherax destructor
ACCAGCAGTGATTTAGGTGGTCCAGTGTTGCCAACACCAGCAGTGATTTAGTGGTCCAGTGTTGTCAACACCAGCAGTGATTTAGGTGGTCCAGTGCTGCCAACACTAGCAGTGATTTACGTGGTCCAGTGTTGCCAACACCAGCAGTGATTTAGGTGGTCCAGTGTTGCCAACACCAGCAGTGATTTATGTGGTCCAGTGCTGCCAACACCAGCAGTGATTTACGTGGTCCAGTGTTGCCAACACCAGCAGTGATTTAGGTGGTCCAGTGCTGCCAACACCAGCAGTGATTTACGTGGTCCAGTGCTGCCAACACCAGCAGTGATTTACGTGGTCCAGTGCTGCCAATACCAGCAGTGATTTAGGTGGCCCCGGTGCTGCCAACACCAGCAGTGATTTATGTGCTCCAGTGCTGCCAACACCAGAAGTGATTTAGGAGGTCCAGTGTTGCCAACACCAACAGTGATTTAGTGGCTCCAGTGCTGCCAACTACCAGAGTGATTTAGGTCCCGGTGTCTGCCAACACCAACAGTGATTTAATGGCCAGTGGCCACTTACCAGAACCCTGACTATATAGTGAGTCACAGCTTTCCAACACCACATACTTAGGGCCGGGACTGTGACTCAGCCCTGCAAACACATATAGGTGAGTACACCTACACACCTACACGGGGCCAGGAGCTGTGACTCGATCCCTGCAACCATATATAGGTGAGTACACCCTACACAATCCTTCAGGCCACCTGTCACTTCGATCCCTCCCAATCCATGTCCCACATATCCATTTTCACATTCCCCACTACCTCCCCACCTCCCCACACCTCCCCATACCTCCCCACAGCTCCCCACCTCCCCACACCTCCCCACACCTCCCCACACCTCCCCACACCTCCCCACACTCCCAACCTCCCACACCTCCCCACACCTCCCCACACCTCCCCACACCTCCCCACACCTCCCCACCTCCCACACTCCACCTCCCCACACCTCCCCACACCTCCCACACCTCCCTCCCACACCTCCCCACACCTCCCCACACCTCCCCACACCTCCCACACTCCCCACACCTCCACACCTCCCCACACCTCCCACACCTCCACCTCCACACCTCCCCACACCTCCCCAACCTCCCCACACCTCCCCACACTCCCCACACCTCCCCACCTCCCCACACTCCCCACACCTCCCCACACCTCCCCACACCTCCCCACACCTCCCCACACCTCCCCACACCTCCCCACACCTCCCCACACCTCCCCACACCTCCCCACACCTCCCCACACCTCCCCACACCTCCCCACACCTCCCCACACCCTCCCACACTCCCACCTCCCCACCTCCCACACCTCCCCACACCTCCCCACACCAACAACTTACAACTTCACCTACCTGACCTTCCCAAGGGAGGGTTTACACAGTAGAAAGTTTCTCTTAAATCACGAGGTGTGGAAATGCCTAGAGAGAGAGTGAGAGAAAGAGAGAGAGAGTGAGAGAAAGAGAGAGAGAGTGAGAGAGTGATAGGGGGAGGAAAGGAAGAGAATGAGATGAGGGGAAAGAAGAAGAGGTAAAAACATGGGAAGAGTTTGTAAGGGGAGGACAGGAAGGAGAGAGAGAGTGGAAGAGCCCAATTCAGTAAAGTGAAAGTGCAGTAGAGTGAAAAGTATTCTGAGTTTGTTGCAGGAATGCCGGGAGATGCAGGCAGACATGCAGGCAGACAGGCAGGCTGACAGGCAGGCAGACAGGCAGAAACACAGGCAGGCTGGCAGACAGGCTGACAGGCAGGCAGACAGACAGGCTGACAGGCAGGCAGACAGTCAGACAGGCAGGCAGGCAGACAGGCAGGCAGACATGCAGGCAGACATGCAGGCAGACATGCAGGCAGACAGGCAGGCAGACAGGCAGGCTGACATGCAGGCAGACAGGCAGGCTGACATGTAGGCAGACAGGCAGAAACACAGGCAGGCAGGCAGACAGGCTGACAGGCAGGCAGACAGAAAGGCAGACAGACAGGCAGGCAGACAGGCAGGCAAGCAGGCAGACAGACAGACAGCAAACAGACATACAGCAGACAGACAGACAGGCAATCAGACAGACGGACAGTCAGAGAGACAGGCAGACAAAAACGTACATACAAAACACACAAAACAGACGCATGTGAGTAATGATATTAATCTCAAAGATACAACGATGAAGCGCATATAATTAGAGAAAGCAAGAGAGAGAGAGAGAGGGGGGGGGAGTGAAGCTAAGAAAAGCAAAAGAGGAAAAAGAAAAAGCCAAGATTATGATTTGAACGTGAAGAAGTCTTTTAGAGCGGTAAGTACATGACTGTAGCAAAAGTCAATGTGAGAGAGAGAGAGAGAGAGACAGGGAGTAATACAGTTTTTGCTATGGCTGAACTTTCAAATGCATTCAGGAAAACAACTGTCTGCCTCTTAACAAACTGCAAAGCTCCATCTTTGTTAACCCTGTGGGACCCCTTAGGAGTTAATTAACAAAAGAACCACACAAAGACATAACAAGGAGGGGAAATGTAGAGTCTTACCAGGTAATTAATGTTCTGTTACTGCATCCTCTCCACCTTGTAAAGTCTCTGGCATAAGAGAGTCATAAGAAAGTTATAAGAAAGTAATTTGAAAGTCATAATAAAGCCATAAAAAGTAATTTGAGTCATAAGAAAGCCATAAGAAAGTAATTTGAAAGTCATAAGAAAGCCATAAGAAAGTCATAAGAAAGCCATAAGAAAGTCATAAGAAAGCCATAAGAAAAAAAAAAAAGAAAGTATAGTAAAGAAAGCAATAAGTACAAAGTCAGAGAAAGTCTATAAGAAAGTATAAGAAAGTCATGGAAAAAAGTCATAGGAGACAGAAAGTCCAGGATAAGAAAGTCTAGTCAGTAGAGAAAGTATGAGAGTCCCAGGATAAGAAAGTGGAGTCCACAGGATAAAAAAGAAGTCCAGGATAAGAAAGTCTCCAGGATAAGAAAGTGATGAGAGTCCACAGGATAAGAATGTCTCCAGGATAAGAAAGTTCCTAGGATAAGAAAGTCCCCAGGTTAAGAAAGTCTCCAGGATAAGAAAGTCCTCAGGATAATAAAGTCCCCAGGATAAGAAAGTCCCCAGGATAAGAATGTCCCCAGAATAAAGTCCCCAGGATAAGACAGCTCAACTTGGTTAATTTCAGGACTAAAGTTGGTCAATAAAATATCATAGGAACTAAAACATGCAAGCGATAAAATGATTTCAGTCTCTCTCTCTCTCTCTCTCTCTCTCTCTCTCTCTCTCTCTCTCTCTCTCTCTCTCTCTCTCTCTCTCTCTCTCTCTCTCTCTCTCTTTCTCAAACCCCTTGCTCTTCCACCCTAACCATTTTTCTTGAATTCCTTTTCTTTTCACCTCTCTCACACATATTACTTTGCCTCTCTCTCTTTCTCTCTCTCTCTCTCTCTCTCTCTCTCTCTCTCTCTCTCTCTCTCTCTCTCTCTCTCTCTCTCTCTCTCTCTCTCTCTCTCTCTCTGGTCTTTTTTGACTGCTCTTTGCTTTCTTTCTTAGCGTCACTAACCACAATCTATAGCACGTCTTCGGTGGGGGGTTTAAAGCCTGTCTACTACACGAGGCTGCTGACCACCCGATCAGTCAAGAATACTTTCATCCCTAAAATTGGGTTTAAAGAATTCCTTTTTATGAAAATACTCTGAGAGATAAATACCCCTCAGTATATATACACTGAAATACACGAATGTCTCGGTGTATATACACTGAGAGACATATATACATCTCGGTGGGTCGTGTGTTTGGCTGTCTTACAAACAAGCACTTAGGCACTGGTTTGTTTTTCCCCTCAGGCGAGTGTGGTGGGCAAAGATGTTACTGTAGCAGTGGAATGACGACTCTTAGAGGCTGGTCGTTATCCCAGCCAGATGACGACTTCTTTCTGAAAGCTTTTCCTGGTCATGGGAACCACTCTTCCATTCGTCCCGCTATTCACCCCACACGCACACACACACACACACACACACACACACACACACACACACACACACACACACACACACACACACACGCAATATGTCAGTTCTATCCCACACTAAAATATAATACAACAGGAAGCCTGTATTTTTTTTAAACAAGTCTTGTACACAAGCATGAAAGGGCCGCACTTAAATGTATTACAACAATTAAACTTGTAACTGCATCTGTCATAGCTTAAGGCAGTTTTGTGTACCTCACAGAGAATACAAAACACTAGGCAAATGTTGTAATGAACAGCTGTACGTTACTTCTGTGTTGGTCACTTTGTGAAACTAGGTGGGTATTCTTTTTTATTGTTATTGCTAGATGTATCATGCCTGGAAATCTGCAAGGTTGTATTTATTTATATGTTCCCCTGACATCTGTGAATTCTAGGGTCTTCAAGACCACTTCATTGGGTATTTCTCTGACATCTATGACGTCTAGTGTCTTCAAGACCACCCCTAGGGTCTTCCAAACCACCACAATGGGGTCGTTCCTCTGACGTCTTTAATCTTCAGCCCTTTGAGAGGAGACTATGGAAAGTTCTTCTAGACAACAGCTGATGCTCTCTCACTTTCTCCCAGCGGCTAAGATGAAATGAGTGACTAACATAACCTTCTGCCGTGGCAGGTGTTACAAGATGTTTCCCAAGTGGAAGGTTATGAAGTCCCTGGCACAAGAAAGGTAAAAGAAAGTCATAAGACAAAATATAGTAATAAGAAAGTCACAGGACAGTTATAAGAAAGTCATAAGAAAGGCAGAGGAGAGCAAAAAGAAAATCATGAGGCAGAAGTCTAAGGAAAGGCAGAAGAAAGCAAGAAGAATGTCATAAAGGCAGAAGAAAGCAAAAAGAAAGTCATAAGAAAGGCAGAATAAAACAAAGTCGGAAGAGAGCAAAAAGAAAGTTATAAGACAGAAGTCAAAAGAAAATCTTAGGAAAGGCAGAAATCAAAAGAAAGGCAGAAGAAAGCCAAGAAAAAGTCATGAGAAATGTAATGAGGAAGTCATAGTAAAGCATTTTTGTCAAATCTTCTTTCCGTCATGTGAGAGAGACACTCCATAAGCTTTTCTATGACGATCATCTCTTGGTGTTATCATCTCTTGGTGTTATCATCTCTTGGTGTTATCATCTCTTGGTGTTATTAGTGGTTCTGGGAACTATTTTCCCAAGTGCCCAGTTTCTCCACCAGGCCTCCTAGCTTGGGTAAGGGAAAGATTTACAGAATTAAGAGCTATTAAGAAGTGCATAGGAAAGTAGAAGTATGAGTATAGTGAAAGTAAGTAGAGGTTTGTAAGATTTGCCTGTCATCTTACGTGTAAACAAAGCTCAGGGGTTCTGTCAGGTTGTAAAAAATTTCAACTGGTTTCCATTACTCACTTATTTGACAGGACGGTTGTTGTCAACCATCCTACTGCCTGGATGGCTGTTGTCAACCATCCTACTGCCTGGATGGTTGTTGTCAACCATCCTACTGCCTGGATGGTTGTTGTCTACCATCCTACTGCCTGGATGGTTGTTGTCTACCATCCTACTGCCTGGATGGTTGTTGTCAACCATCCTACTGCCACGTCAGGATGGTAGTACCTCCCTGGGTGATTGTTATCTACCAATCTACAACCACGATCGGATGGTAGTATCTCCCTGGATGGTTATTGTCTACCATCCTACTGCCTGGGTGGTTGTTGTCTACCAACCTACTGCCACAACAGGATGGTAGTACCTCCCTGGATGATTGTTGTCTACCAACCTACTACCACGACAAGATGGTAGTACCTCCCTGGATGATTGTTGTCTACCAACCTACTACCACGACAGGATGGTAGTACCTCCCTGGGTGGTTGTTGTCTACCAACTTTCATTCTCATGATACATTTCTCACAAGATCCGTCTCATTTAGACTTGTCCAACTTTATCTACGACATTTATTCACTTAGATACCAGACACATAATCAGAAAACGGAATATAAAGAAAAACGAAGACAAAAAAGTATATAGTATTGACATGACAATCGAAAAGAAGAAGATGTAAATAAGATGACATTACCTCTGCTTTGTAAGAAGCAGGGGTTGTCACAACAATCGCGAGAGAAACAACAGGAGTGGTGCAAGTTGCTGAGGTCATGATTCCTCCGTTGTTTACCCTGGGTTTCTCCCAGGCGAGGAGGTCTTCCCACTTAGAATGACTTTCCCTAAAACCAGACATTAGGGAGTCCATCTACTTTCCCTGCACCAAAGACGCGACCTTATTTACCTCGTCTGTATTGTGTAGCAGATAACTGAAGATTTAGAAAGTTACTTAGCAATCTAGTAACGTCAAGAAGTGCTGTCTCTGATTAATGGAAATTTAGAGTAGTTACTGCTAAATCTAGTACCGTTACGGGTTAATATCGCAGATTAGGAAAAAAATATAGAGGGAGTACTATTGCATCTAGTTTAACAGATTAGTGAAGATTTAGAGGAGGAAATACTGTATCTAGTAGAGTAATAGTTTCTTGTTGCAGATTAGTGGAGATTTAGAGGGGAAACTACTGCATCTCGTAGAGTAACAAGCTATTGTTGGAGATTAGTGGGGATTTAAAGGGGGTACTACTGCATCTAGCAGCATAACGGGCTGGTGTCGCAGCCACGTCATAGAAAACGGAACGCGACGTCAACCATAGTGTTTTGGGTCGGAGCGACTTACACAATTGTTTATTAGCTTCTGTTCCCACGTAATTTCTGTAGTATTATGCGAACGGATGTCACCCAACAACGGGTAACCATGATTACTGTTTGTGGGAGAAAACGGCTGAGTTATATGAGAGTGAGTACAACGGGAACCGACGCCACTGTTGTGACACCAGTCTGTGAGGTGACTCCTCTGGCAGTCCTTTTGTTGCGAAGGTACGGGAAAAGAAGTTACATTTTTGTCATGATTACTCCAAGAGTCATCTTTTAAGAGGTTCCTTCTTCCTTCAAGAGTCATCTCTCAGGAGACACTCTTCCTTCAAGAGTCATCTCTCAGGAGACACTCTTCCTTCAAGAGTCATCTCTCAGGAGACACTCTTCCTTCAAGAATCATCTCTCAGGAGACACTCTTCCTTCAAGAGTCATCTCTCAGGAGACACTCTTCCTTCAAGAATCATCTCTCAGGAGACACTCTTCCTTCAAGAGTCATCTCTCAGGAGACACTCTTCCTTCAAGAGTCATCTCTCAGGAGACACTCTTCCTTCAAGAGTCATCTCTGGGAAGGTTCATTCACGTCATTACATTAACTCGACGCACGTTCACACGCTCAGGTAATCACACAATTATACGTTCACACGATCACAAGCTTAAACGCCCACACGCTCACTTTGACACGCTCACACACACACACACACAAATGGTAACTAACTAACTAACACACACACACACACACACACCACTGTCTTGAAAACCACTGTGTATGTGTGTACTCAACTAATTTTGGTTGCAGGGGTCGATTCATAGATCCTGTGTGTATGTGTGTGTGTGTGTGTGTGTGTGTAAGACTCTTTTATAGCATGCATGAGCACTGAGTAAGAGGGTATCAGTCCCTTGTTTGAGAGCGTCATTAAGAGGGAGAAGCGAGTTAGTACTATGTGTTTGAGAGAGAGAGAGAGAGAGAGAGAGAGAGAGAGAGAGAGAGAGAGAGAGAGGCGCAAGCCACACAAGCGTGCAACCCTAACGGGCCCGCAGGTAAAGATAGTCTTGCTCTGTGAGACAGCTAGGTCTCTCTCTCTCTCTCTCTCTCTCTCTCTCTCTCTCTCTCTCTCTCTCTCTCTCTCTCACGTGCTTAAGAGGAATGTGAAAATGTTTTTCTCTCACTGTCTACTATTTTCTCCCTCACCCCTTCCTCCCTCCCCTCCCCCTCACCCCTCACTTCTCACCCTCACCCCTCACCCTCACCCTCACCCGTCACCCCTCACTCCTCACCCTCACCCTCACCGTCACCCCTCACTCCTCACCCTCACCCTCACCCTCACCCTCACCCCTCACCCTCACCCTCACCCTCACCCTCACTCCTCACCCTCACCCTCACCCCTCACCCTCACCCTCATCCGTCACCCCTCACTCCCTCACCCTCACCCTCACCCCTCACTCCTCACCCTCACCCTCACCCCTCACCTGGAAATAGCATCCGCCATTACAGATTTCAGCTGATATCAGCTGTTTCCAGCAGTGTCGACTTCAGCTCATTATCCATCTCCTATTGCTAGCCTGGCTTTTATCCTCCTCTCTCTCTCTCTCTCCTCTCTCTCTCTCTCTCTCTCTCTCTCTCTCTCTCTCTCTCTCTCTCTCTCTCTCTCTCTCTTCATTTACACTGCAGCTTTTTCACTCTTTCCATTCCCGAGTCCTCTATCTTATTTACTTTATTCTTTCCTCGCCGTCTTTATTCTCCACTGTCTCCTCTTATCTTCTTCTATCTCCTTTTTACACTTTTAACTACCCTCCCTCCCACCTCTCTTCTTCTTCGTCTTTCCTTTATCAGTGTTCCTATTCTTCCTTTCTTCTCTTCCTTAGTTATCCTTAATTGCAGGATCTGACTTTATTTTTGCTATCCTAAGAAACTCTAACTTCACTGGGTTATCCTAGGAGGGCTTAACTTTACTGGGTTATCCTAGGAGGGCTTAACTTTACTGGGTTATCCTAGTAGGGCTTAACTTTACTGGGTTATCCTAGGAGGGCTTAACTTTACTGGGTTATCCTAGGAGGGCTTAACTTTACTGGGTTATCCTAGGAGGGCTAACTTTACTGGGTTATCCTAGGAGGGCCTAACTTTACTGGGTTATCCTAGGAGGGCTTAACTTTACTGGGTTATCCTAGGAGGCTTAACTTTACTGGGTTATCCTAGGAGGGCTTAACTTTACTGGGTTATCCTAGGAGGGCTTAACTTTACTAGGTTATCCTAGGAGGGCTTAACTTTACTGGGTTATCCTAGGAGGGCCTAACTTTACTGGGTTATCCTAGGAGGCCTAACTTTACTGGGTTATTCTAGGAGGGCCTAACTTTACTGGGTTATCCTAGGAGGCTTAACTTTACTGGGTTATCCTAGGAGGGCTTAACTTTACTGGGTTATCCTAGGAGGGCTTAACTTTACTGGTCTAACTTAGTATAGTCTCATCTACTGTACCTCTCACATTAATGGGACAACACCCCACATTGTGATGAATTAAACACATGTCCAACACCTGTCTCTATTTGTAGACGTTTCGCCCTCCAGTGGCTTTATCAATACAAATTCAAGGACATAATGGTAAGACTGTAGAACTGTATATACAAGACCAGGTAATCAGTCCCTCGGCCTTGAGGGGACTGATTACCTCATCTTTTGTGTATAGTTCTTCAGTCTTCCCACTGGAGGGCGAAACGTCTACGGTAACGCTACCCAGCTGTTCCTTCCTTCCTGCCTTCCTTCCTTCTGCATCCTCATCATCGTCTCTCTACCTATTCCAACAACGTGGCATTTCCTGCCTTTTCACTTCCTTCCCTCCCTTCCTTCCTTCCTTCTTACATCTCGCTTCTCCATCATCAAACACATCTGCGTCTAGTGTACACACACCTCGGGGCGCCAGAGCAATCATTACAACAAAGGCTGGAAAGTGTTGACACAGCAGCATAATAAGACAGGACGTACTCCGTGTCGGGTCTTCTCCCTCCTTCCCTTTTTCGCATTTTTATTAAATGTGTCTGGATTGAACTCTAGCAGCCACTTGCTTGATGATAGTTAATAAATGATAAATGGAACACTTACGATTTTCACTATAATTGAACCTACCTAGCATGGGCCAGTAGGCCTACCGCAGTGCTGCATTCTTCGTATGTTCTTATAGCTTAGAAACACATCCTCAACTGACAGATGATAGAGTCATCACCAGTTCTAGGCTCATTAGAGTGAAGGAACATTGAAGCAGGCCTACTGGCCCATGATAGACACGTCCAACTCACACCCAACCAAACCCACCCACGTTCACGTCCAGCCAATAAAAAAAAAGTTACACAAAGTTCTCGCCTGAGTGACGCTACCCGAGAGTTTCTTCCACACCTCTACAACTCTATTGCCAAGCAAATATTTCCCTCTATCATTTCTAAGTTGAACACTATCTGCTGTTCCAGTTTTTACTCTACCAATACCAGACTCAGTCAGTATTTAGCTAAAGAAAAAAAAAGGAATTCGACACGGGTTAGATAGTGCCCAGTACCGCCCCAAGGGCAGTTTGGACAGGATCTAAGCAGTGAGTGAGCATTTGAACACCATATTTAAGGGAGTAAATAGACAGTATGTCCGGGTTTGATTCCCTGCGAGGGTAGAAACATTGGGCGTGTTTCCTTACACCGGTCGTCTATGTTCACCCATCAGTAAAATAGGTACCTGGGTGTTAGTCGACTGGTGTGGGTCGCATCCTGGGACAAAACTGGCCTAATTTGCGGGAAATGCTCTGCATAACAAGGGTCTTTCTATATAGCAGTATACCTTGTACATGTACTTGTAGTAAATAAAGATATTATTATTATTACTGTGTGCTCTAAGCAGCGACCTCCCGCAGCAGGACTCATACGGCGCGAGCCCTCGTGGGCCCTATAAAACAACAATACCTATTAACAATATTAACACACTCTTCGATGAGTCACAGGGATGTTAGGAGCTGTGAATCGACCCCTACAACCACAAATAGGTGAGCACACACACACATTATCTCTCCCAAGCACAAACTAAAATATATCTCAGCTTGTTTAAGGAGCAGGAAAATGGTCTATGTTGTTGAAAATATTGCCGTGACGACGTGTGTAAAATGAGAGGTTGGAGGGAGAGCTGATAAAAGGGGGAAGAGAAGGAGAGGCAAGGGAGGAAGAGAAGGAGAGGTGGGAAAGGAAGGAAGAGAAGGAGAGGTGGGAAAGGAAGGAAGAGAGTAGAAGGTAGGATATCTCGTTATTAAAGGATCCCACAAGCGTCTTGAAGATGGGACTGATGGAGGGCCCCAGGACGGTTCCTGGTCACCCTCGCTCTAGTGCTTACGTTGGAATGTGCTGCTCTGCTAGCACCAACAGCCTGGTTGATCAGGAGGCTTGCTCCCAAGGTACCTTGACTCAAGGAACCATGACTCCAGGAACCATGACTCCAGGAACCATGACTCCAGGAACCATGACTCCAGGAACCATGATTCCAGGAACCATGACTCCAGTAACCATGACTCCAGGAACCATGACTCCAGTAACCATGACTCCAGGAACCATGACTCCAGGAACCATGACTCCAGGAACCATGATTCCAGGAACCATGACTCCAGTAACCATGATTCCAGGAACCATGACTCCAGGAACCATGACTCCAGGAACCATGATTCCAGGAACCATGACTCCAGGAACCATGACTCCAGGAACCATGACTCCAGGAACCATGACTCCAGGAACCATGACTCCAGGAACCATGACTCCAGGAACCATGACTCCAGGAACCATGACTCCAGGAACCATGATTCCAGGAACCATGACTCCAGGAACCATGACTCCAGGAACCATGACTCCAGTAACCAAGACTCCAGGAAACATGACTCCAGGAACCATGACTCCAGGAACCATGACTCCAGGAACCATGACTCCAGGAACCATGACTCCAGGAACCATGACTCCAGGAACCATGACACCAAGAACCATGACACCAGGACAGGAACCATGACTCCAGGAACCATGATTCCAGGAACCATGACTCCAGTAACCATGATTCCAGGAACCATGACTCCAGGAACCATGATTCCAGGAACCATGACTCCAGGAACCATGACTCCAGGAACCATGATTCCAGGAACCATCAAAATGCATACATTATAACAAACAAATGAAAAACTCTCTCCGAGAGAGAGAAAAACAGTCAACTCCGGATATAAAGCGATATATTAAGAGAGTATATTATAAACGATGTTTCTATTATTCCTCACCTTAATGGTTGTGTGATGATCTGAAAATATTCAAACAGCAGACATTAATACCATATTAAATAAATATATTACAATAATACTAACAACAACAGTAATCATAATAATAACAATAATGTGAATATGAATAGTAATCATAATATATATATGCATGTGTATATATGTGTATTGTATGAGTGTGTATATTTGTGTGTACTGTGTGTATTGTGCGTGTGATCTGTACTCACCTAATTGTACTCACCTAATTGTGGTTTCAGGGGTCGAGACTTAGCTCCTGGCCCCGCCTCTTCACTGCTCCATGAGCTTTATCATACCGCGTCTTAAAGCTATGTATGGTTCCTGCCTCCACTACATTACTTGCTAGACTATTCCACTTCCACTGTGTGCGTGTGTGCATATTTTGTAAATGTGTGTATATTGAGTGTGTGCGTGTATTGTGTGTGTACTTGCATTGTGTGTGTGTGTATTGTATATATGTGTGTGTGTGTGTGTATTGTGTGTGTGTGTGCGTGTGTGCATGTTTTGTGAATGTGTGTATATTGAGTGTGTGCGTGTATTGTGTGTGTACTTGCATTGTGTGTGTACTTGCATTGTGTGTGTGTGTGTGTGTATTGTATATATGTGTGTGTGTGTATTGTGTGTGTGTGTATTGTATGTATGTGTGTGTGTGTGTGTGTATGTGTGTGTGTGTGTGTGTATTGTGCGTGTACTCACCTAATGTGTGTGTATGTGTGTGTGTGTGTGTATTGTGCGTGTGTGTGTGTGTGTGTGTATTGTGCGTGTGTGTGTGTATTGTGTGTGTGTGTATTGTGTGTGTGTGTGTGTTGTGTGTGTGTGTGTGTGTGTGTGTGTGTGTGTGTGTGTGTGTGTGTGTGTGTGTGTGTGTGTGTGTGTGTGTGTGTGTGTGTGTGTGTATTGTGAGTGTGTACACATCATCTTAATTAAGATAAACTTGACACACCAAAAAAATCATTCTTTTATTCCACACAACATCACAACATGTATTAATCTTGTTGATGTGAGCAGCTGTAAGGTCAGTTATAATAGTGTGAGCAGCTGTAAGGTCAGTTATAACAGTGTGAGCAGCTGTAAGGTCAGTTATAACAGTGTGAGCAGCTGTAAGGTCAGTTATAACAGTGTGAGCAGCTGTAAGGTCAGTTATAATAGTGTGAGCAGCTGTAAGGTCAGTTATAATAGTGTGAGCAGCTGTAAGGTCAGTTATAATAGTGTGAGCAGCTGTAAGGTCAGTTATAATAGTGTGAGCAGCTGTAAGGTCAGTTATAACAGTGTGAGCAGCTGTAAGGTCAGTTATAATAGTGTGAGCAGCTGTAAGGTCAGTTATAACAGTGTGAGCAGCTGTAAGGTCAGTTATAACAGTGTGAGCAGCTGTAAGGTCAGTTATAACAGTGTGAGCAGCTGTAAGGTCAGTTATAATAGTGTGAGCAGCTGTAAGGTCAGTTATAACAGTGTGAGCAGCTGTAAGGTCAGTTATAACAGTGTGAGCAGCTGTAAGGTCAGTTATAATAGTGTGAGCAGCTGTAAGGTCAGTTATAATAGTGTGAGCAGCTGTAAGGTCAGTTATAATAGTGTGAGCAGCTGTAAGGTCAGTTATAACAGTGTGAGCAGCTGTAAGGTCAGTTATAACAGTGTGAGCAGCTGTAAGGTCAGTTATAATAGTGTGAGCAGCTGTAAGGTCAGTTATAACAGTGTGAGCAGCTGTAAGGTCAGTTATAACAGTGTGAGCAGCTGTAAGGTCAGTTATAATAGTGTGAGCAGCTGTAAGGTCAGTTATAACAGTGTGAGCAGCTGTAAGGTCAGTTATAATAGTGTGAGCAGCTGTAAGGTCAGTTATAACAGTGTGAGCAGCTGTAAGGTCAGTTATAACAGTGTGAGCAGCTGTAAGGTCAGTTATAATAGTGTGAGCAGCTGTAAGGTCAGTTATAATAGTGTGAGCAGCTGTAAGGTCAGTTATAATAGTGTGAGCAGCTGTAAGGTCAGTTATAATAGTGTGAGCAGCTGTAAGGTCAGTTATAACAGTGTGAGCAGCTGTAAGGTCAGTTATAATAGTGTGAGCAGCTGTAAGGTCAGTTATAATAGTGTGAGCAGCTGTAAGGTCAGTTATAATAGTGTGAGCAGCTGTAAGGTCACATAAATCAATCACAGCTTCCCTGCTGTGTGTGTGTATATTGTGTGTGTGTGTGTGTGTGTATATTGTGTGTGTGTGTGTGTGTATATTGTGTGTGTGTGTGTGTGTGATATTGTGTGTGTGGGTGTGTGTGCGTGCGTGCGTGCTGGCTATACATATACATCAGTATAGTTTACCTACATGAACAGCTGAAAAATTATACACTTATACATATATATATTGAGTGTATAACGCAGCTTAGCGAGGCGGCTGTGGTCTCAGTCACATTAGCATCACGACACACCAACACCCTAGAAACATCTTATTCTCACGACAACACAACATTTTTCTTAGACTAATTGACATTTCCTTACACTTTACATCAGCTTGTTGACCCGATTATATATAAATATATATATATATATATATATATATATATATATATATATATATATATATATATATATATATATATATATATATATATATATATATATATCAACTGAGAGGTACATCTCTCTCAGTGTATATATGCTAGGAATATACTCCTTATTTCAGGGAGTAAAGCACTCTTGATTGGTGGTGAAGAGATGGCATACAGCCTTAATGAACCCTCGAGTAGTACACAGCCTTTAAACCCCATTAACCAACCAATCACCCAGTGACTTACTAGAGTCCCTGAGGGATCCTCACTACCCCGTCAGACACGTCTCCTGTTGAAGGTTGGCTCCGGTAACTCAAGCTACGTTCGGGGTTTTTTCTGCGTGTTCATATTGACCGTGGTTTTAATTTCAAGGTGTGTGGATGTTTATTAAGTCTCCCAGTTAATGGGTAGTGCAGGTTGATTGGTTAGTTAATTGGGCTTCTAAACCTATCGACTGCGCGAGGGTCATTAAGGCCACGTGTCACCTGTTCACCAACAGTCAACAATACATTAATTTAAAATCGGAATCAAGGTAAATTCTCAGCATATACAATACATACACAGAGAGGTATACACCTCCCGGTGTATACAAATCTTGCCACCACACAGCCGGATAGAAGGGATGCTGGGTGTAAGACAGTTGAGCAGGAGTGGATTTAGGGACCAACATCTCTGTGCAGTCAATAAAACTGCCTTGTTGCGAAGACACCTTGAAGTGTACACGATACCTGCAGTAGGGATGTGTGCTCTGAGTGTACAGTGGACGTACAACGAGGCTGTGTGCTCAAAGAACGACGTACAAGGAACGTACAACATCGTGTGCTAAAAGAATAGCGTACAGGTAACGTACAACAAGGCTGTGTGCTCTAAAAATAGCGTACAAATAACATATAACACTGTACTCAAACAAGAGCGTACAGGTAACATACAAGAAACAAAATAAGAGCGCCGCCTAGTGGGAAGGCGAGCCAATATTTACAATATTTACAATCAATTAGGTTAATGGACTCAGGTAACGTTCGGAATATTTTAGTATTCTTTTTTTTAGGCTTCGTTTCGCTCGGCCACGAGCATATCTGCCGATTTATTTGATTGCTTCTGCTGTAGTTATACCTTTCTGCTCCCTCGGAGTATATATACCGAGAGTGTATACACATCTCAGTGTGTATACATTAAGAGGTTTGTGTATATACACTGAGACGTCGGATAGAGTTACCTTTAGTGTCGTGCCTAAAATATTAAAATAAGAGTCTGTCTATCTGTTCATTATCCAGGAGCAGTCGATAGACTTTAAAGGTAATAGACTAATTGGCTGGAGAACAGGTAACGTGGCAGCGACAGTATGTAGATAAAAATACATATGCAGTATGTAGACAGAGATACATATATTGTAGAAAGATTCATATGCACTATGTAGATATCAGTCTGAAATATAAGAGTCAATCCCAGCTAAACAGAAATCACATTACCGTTCATGAAGGCTCCGAAACGTCGACACTGGGGAACGTTTTGCCCTCCTAGACGGAAATGTGTCCCATTGATGACCAATGGTTCCAATGGTAAGAATGTAGTGTCCTGTACCACTGTAGTGTAGCTTTGTGGCGAAACTTTAATATGCAATTGGGCGAAATGTTTTTAAAAATAGGTAAGAGTGACCTCTGTAATGGTGTGGTCTGCTGGAAGACCCCACTGTGACCTTTGTAATGGTGTTTCCTACAGGGATGCACACTCTGGGGTAGGTACCAGAGGCAAGGACGGTGTGCGGAGCGCCGGCACCAACACACTGGTTGGTCAGTCACTTAGAGAGGAAAGATAGCCTTGATATCCGGCGTTGAAGATAGTCTCTCTCTCTCTCTGTCACTCTCTCTCTCTCTCTCTCTCTCTCTCTCTCTCTCTCTCTCTCTCTCTCTCTCTCTCTCTCTCTTACCACACTATCTACCTGCTGATATATTGAGAGGAGAGTAAAAGGGAATGGAGAGAGAGATCTAGAGAGAGAAAGAAGAGAGAAGAAGAAGAGAGAAAGAGAGAGAGAGAAGAGAGAGAGAAGTAGAAGAGAGAGAGAGAGAAGAGAGAGAGAGAGAAGAGAGAGAATAGAGAGAGAGAGAAGAGAGAGAGAGAGAGAGAGAGAGAGAGAAGAGAGAGAGAGAGAGAGAGAGAGAGAGAGAATAGATTCTCTGAACAAACTTTCGTTCTTACGACGTCAAGTCATAGGGGCGAAATTTCAATGGCTGTAGAGTAGACTAGCTCAAGAAAGCCAATATGACACTTACGCACTCTTGCTGGAGAGTCGACAGTTCTCTGTCCGAACTTCAGATCTGTCAATCACAATTTCTACTTCCGCCGGCGAACTGATTTTGACCCTCAAGTACCGAATCCACAAAGTCGAATTTCCTCTGTTTGACCTTTGAACTTAGCTTCCAGGAGCAGTATACGAAATTGATCCTTGTGTCACTCTTGTTTAAGGGTTGTATTTACCTTGTGTGTGTATTCACCTAATTGTACTCACTTAGTTGTGGTTGCAGGGGTCGAGTCACAGCTCCTGGACCCGCCTCTTCACTGGTCGCTACTAGGTCACTCTCCCTGCTCCATGAGCTTTATCATACCTCTTCCTAAAGCTATGAATGGATCCTGCCTTCACTGTGTGTGTGTGTGTGTGTGTGTGTGTGTGTGTGTGTGTGTGTGTGTGTGTGTGTGTGTGTGTGTGTGTGTGTGTGTGTGTGTGTGTGCCAGTGCTGCCTCAGCTAGTGACCAGAGTGGAAGGAGGGAGGGAGGGAGGGAGGGAGGGAGGAGGGAGGGAGGGAGGGAGGGAGGGAGGGAGGGAGGGAGGGAGTAACTAGGGTGTAAGAGTTTGGCAAAACATGAAAGATGAGGTGAACCAGAGAATGGAAGAAGAATGAGAAGATGGTACCAAGTGTTGTATAGTGGTACCAAGTGTTGTATAGTGGTACCAAGTGTTGTATAGTGGTACCAAGTGTTGTATAGTGGTACCAAGTGTTGTATAGTGGTACCAAGTGTTGTATAGTGGTACCAAGTGTTGTATAGTGGTACCAAGTGTTGTATAGTGGTACCAAGTGTTGTATAGTGGTACCAAGAGTGTTGTATAGTGGTACCAAGTGTTGTATAGTGGTACCAAGAGTGTTGTATAGTGGTACCAAGTGTTGTATAGTGGTACCAAGTGTTGTATAGTGGTACCAAGTGTTGTATAGTGGTACCAAGTGTTGTATAGTGGTACCAAGTGTTGTATAGTGGTACCAAGTGTTGTATAGTGGTACCAAGTGTTGTATAGTGTACCAAGTGTTGTATAGTGGTACCAAGAGTGTTGTATAGTGGTACCAAGTGTTGTATAGTGGTACCAAGAGTGTTGATAGTGGTACCAAGTGTTGTATAGTGGTACCAAGTGTTGTATAGTGGTACCAAGTGTTGTATAGTGGTACCAAGAGTGTTATATAGTGGTACCAAGTGTTGTATAGTGGTACCAAGTGTTGTATAGTGGTACCAAGTGTTGTATAGTGGTACCAAGTGTTGTATAGTGGTACCAAGTGTTGTATAGTGGTACCAAGAGTGTTGTATAGTGGTACCAAGTGTTGTATAGTGGTACCAAGTGTTGTATAGTGGTACCAAGTGTTGTATAGTGGTACCAAGAGTGTTATATAGTGGTACCAAGTGTTGTATAGTGGTACCAAGAGTGTTGTATAGTGGTACCAAGTGTTGTATAGTGGTACCAAGTGTTGTATAGTGGTACCAAGTGTTGTATAGTGGTACCAAGTGTTGTATAGTGGTACCAAGTGTTGTATAGTGGTACCAAGTGTTGTATAGTGGTACCAAGTGTTGTATAGTGGTACAAGTGTGTATAGTGGTACCAAGTGTTGTATAGTGGTACCAAGTGTTGTATAGTGGTACCAAGTGTTGTATAGTGGTACCAAGAGTGTTGTATAGTGGTACCAAGTGTTGTATAGTGGTACCAAGTGTTGTATAGTGGTACCAAGAGTGTTGTATAGTGGTACCAAGTGTTGTATAGTGGTACCAAGAGTGTTGTATAGTGGTACCAAGTGTTGTATAGTGGTACCAAGTGTTGTATAGTGGTACCAAGTGTTGTATAGTGGTACCAAGTGTTGTATAGTGGTACCAAGTGTTGTATAGTGGTACCAAGAGTGTTGTATAGTGGTACCAAGTGTTGTATAGTGGTACCAAGTGTTGTATAGTGGTACCAAGTGTTGTATAGTGGTACCAAGTGTTGTATAGTGGTACCAAGTGTTGTATAGTGGTACCAAGAGTGTTGTATAGTGGTACCAAGTGTTGTATAGTGGTACCAAGTGTTGTATAGTGGTACCAAGTGTTGTATAGTGGTACCAAGTGTTGTATAGTGGTACCAAGTGTTGTATAGTGGTACCAAGTGTTGTATAGTGGTACCAAGAGTGTTGTATAGTGGTACCAAGTGTTGTATAGTGGTACCAAGTGTTGTATAGTGGTACCAAGTGTTGTATAGTGGTACCAAGTGTTGTATAGTGGTACCAAGTGTTGTATAGTGGTACCAAGAGTGTTGTATAGTGGTACCAAGTGTTGTATAGTGGTACCAAGTGTTGTATAGTGGTACCAAGTGTTGTATAGTGGTACCAAGTGTTGTATAGTGGTACCAAGTGTTGTATAGTGGTACCAAGTGTTGTATAGTGGTACCAAGTGTTGTATAGTGGTACCAAGAGTGTTGTATAGTGGTACCAAGTGTTGTATAGTGGTACCAAGTGTTGTATAGTGGTACCAAGAGTGTTGTATAGTGGTACCAAGTGTTGTATAGTGGTACCAAGAGTGTTGTATAGTGGTACCAAGTGTTGTATAGTGGTACCAAGTGTTGTATAGTGGTACCAAGTGTTGTATAGTGGTACCAAGTGTTGTATAGTGGTACCAAGTGTTGTATAGTGGTACCAAGAGTGTTGTATAGTGGTACCAAGTGTTGTATAGTGGTACCAAGTGTTGTATAGTGGTACCAAGTGTTGTATAGTGGTACCAAGTGTTGTATAGTGGTACCAAGTGTTGTATAGTGGTACCAAGAGTGTTGTATAGTGGTACCAAGTGTTGTATAGTGGTACCAAGTGTTGTATAGTGGTACCAAGGGTTGTATAGTGGTACCAAGTGTTGTATAGTGGTACCAAGTGTTGTATAGTGGTACCAAGTGTTGTATAGTGGTACCAAGAGTGTTGTATAGTGGTACCAAGTGTTGTATAGTGGTACCAAGAGTGTTGTATAGTGGTACCAAGTGTTGTATAGTGGTACCAAGAGTGTTGTATAGTGGTACCAAGTGTTGTATAGTGGTACCAAGTGTTGTATAGTGGTACCAAGTGTTGTATAGTGGTACCAAGTGTTGTATAGTGGTACCAAGTGTTGTATAGTGGTACCAAGTGTTGTATAGTGGTACCAAGTGTTGTATAGAGTTACCAAGAGTGTTGTATAGTGGTACCAAGTGTTGTATAGTGGTACCAAGTGTTGTATAGAGTTACCAAGAGTGTTGTATAGTGGTACCAAGAGTGTTGTATAGTGGTACTAACACTAATGTATAGTGGTACCAACACTAATATATAGTGCTACCAATACTGATATAGTTGTACCAAGACTGATATATAGGTGTGAAGCATGGGTTTTAAACGTTGCAGCGAGGAGAGGATTGGAAACAGAAGAGACGTCATGTTTGAGGGCATGGGGTGAACATTATGCAGAGAACACGGGGGTTGCAGACCAAAAGAAGTTACGGGGTTACCAAACCTGAAGAGGTTTGCTGAGGTAGGTAAACACGTCTGGTGGGGGGATAGTGAGGTTAGGGGAGGGGTGCAAACGAGGTTTTGAGGCCTTAGTGCTTGGACATCTCACAGGCTTATGTGATCACGTTAGCTCACAGAGAGACAGAGAGACAGACAGACATATAGAGAGATACAAAAATATAGATATAAGCATCAGAGAAGAGTAAATGTAAGAGAGAATAAAAAACACGAAACTTGCCCCGGGAACAACGTCAAAAATAAGACGCATTAATGCATCCTCTCCCTTTTTATAACATTTTTCACAAGTCGAGTCAAAAAAACACAAAAACTGTCATGAATGTTCTAAGAGTTTAAGCGTTTCTTGCAGCGCTGTTTCTCGCCGACCTTCAGTGATGTCGCCGCTTGTCTGGCGATGACGCAGCTGATGGTGGCGATGACGCAGCTGATGGTGACGATGACGCAGCTGATGGTGGCGATGACGCAGCTGATGGTGGCGATGACGCAGCTGATGGTGTCGAAGGCACAGCTGATGGTGGCGATGACGCAGCTGATGGTGGCGATGACGCAGCTGATGGTGGTGAAGGCACAGCTGATGGTGGCGAAGAAGAGGCTTGTCTGGGAGGTCCGTCCTGACACTGATGATGTTAAGTAGGTATCCTTGTAGGGATACCCCTCAGTGGCTGTCTGTATTTGTTATCCCAGGAGTAGTAGTAGTAGTAGTGGTAGTAGTGGTAGTAGTGGTAGTAGTAGTGGTAGTAGTGGTAGTAGTAGTGGTAGTAGTACTAGTTAATAAGTACGACACATATGGAACGGTTAGGTATCTTTATGAGAAACGTTTCGCCCACACAGGAGACTTCTTCAGTCGAGTACAGAAGAGTTAGCAGCAGCAGTAGAGATGTGAAGACGATGTCATCAGTCCATCAACCTTGAAGACGTAGATTCGAGGTGGTCAGTCCCTCAGCCTGGAACACTGTTCCAGACTACTGAGCGAAACTCTTCTGTACTCGACTGAAGAAGCCTGCTGTGTGGGCGAAACGTTTCTCATAAAGATACCTAACCATTGTTCATGTGTCTTATTAACTTGTCGTTATTATATACCATTTGTAGTAGAGGCAGAAGATGGAGATTACGTGGAGGAAGAGGAGGAGGAGGAAGAAGAAGAGGAGGAGGAAGAAGAAGAGGAGGAGGAGGAGGTGATGTTAGAGGAGGGATAGCAGGAAGAGAAGATGAGGAATAGGCGCAGGAAGAGGAGGGAGGAAGAAGAGGAGGGATGAAGAAGAGGAGGGAGGAAGAAGAAGAGGGAGAAAGAAGAGGAGGGAGGAAGAAGAGGAAGGAGGAAGAAGAGGGAGAAAGAAGAGGAGGGAGGAAGAAGAGGAGGGAGGAAGAAGAAGAGGGAGGAAGAAGAGGAGGGAGGAAGAAGAGGAGGGAGGAAGAAGAAGAGTGAAGAAGAAGAGGAGGGAGGAAGAGGGTGTCATATAAGACATAAAAGGAAGAAAGGAAAGTAAAAAACTTTTTAGAGTGTGACTTACACCATAATTTTCTCTCAAAGTTGTTATGACTTAGTCACCTTCACGCCAGTCTTGTCCCTCTCCTGTTATCTTAATGGTATCTTTAGCCTGTTATCTTAATGTTATCTTTAGCCTGTTATCTTAATGTTATCTTTAGCTTGTTATCTTAATGTTATCTTCACCTAGTTATCTTTTGTTTGTTATCTTAATGTTATCTTTAACCTGTTATCTTAATGTTATCTTCACCTTGTTATCTTTTGTTTGTTATCTTAATGTTATCTTAATGTTATCTTCACCTAGTTATCTTTTGTTTGTTATCTTAATGTTATCTTTAGCCTGTTATCTTAATGTTATCTTCACCTAGTTATCTTTTGTTTGTTATCTTAATGTTATATTTAGCCTGTTATCTTAATGTTATCTTCAGCTAGTTATCTTTTGTTTGTTATCTTAATGTTATCCTAATGTTATCTTCACCTAGTTATCTTTTGTTTGTTATCTTAATGTTAGCTTCAGCTTCTTATCTTAATGTTATCTTCACCTTGTTATCTTTTGTTTGTTATCTTAATGTTATCTTAATGTTATCTTCACCTAGTTATCTTTTGTTTGTTATCTTAATGTTAGCTTCAGCTTCTTATCTTAATGTTATCTCCAGCCTGCTATCTTCGGTGTAATCTCCAGTCTATATTTTTTAAGTAATCTCCAGCCTGTTATTTTGATGTAATCCATTGTTATCTTCATGTAAGTCTTCTGTTACGTGAATGTAATCCGAAGGATGACGGCAGAGATCACAATGTTACATTAATTACATTTATCTGTGTAACTTGTGTGCTCTCCCTCCTCCCTCTCTGTCTGTCTCTGTCTCTCTGTCTCTCTCTGTCTCTATCTCTCTCTCTCTCTCTCTCTCTCTCTCTCTCTCTCACTCTCTCTCACTCACTTTCTCTCTCATGTATTACCATATGAGGAGAGTGTAAGCCAGTGTTGGTGAGGGTAGACCACAATTCTGGCAACACTTTTCGTCACAGGTGATGTGGTAATACTGCTGGGTCTGGCAGATGAGCTTGGTAACATTACAGTAACAGCCTGAGGTAATCTGAGGCGAGGAAGAGGAAGAGGAGGAGGAGGAGGAGGAGGAGGAGGAGGAGGGAAGAGGAAGAGGAGAGGAGGAGGAGGAGGAGGAGGAGGAGGAGGAGGAAGAGGAGGAGGAGAAGGAAGAATTCTTTTATTTTTTCTCTCTCTCACTCTATATATCTAACTACACACACATACACATATCTATCTATCTATCTATCTATCTATCTATCTATCTATCTGTCTGTCTATCTATCTATCTGTCTATCTATCTATCTATCTATCTATCTATCTATATATATATATATATATATATATATATATATATATATATATATATATATATATATATATATATATATATATATATATATATATATATAACACACACTTAGACGTTAAAATATACATTGAAACAGCACACTGATGATGTATCTAAGATTATCAGGTCAAAGATGTTATTCTTAATCTTCTTCCTATTCCTCCTATTTGTCTTCTTCTACCAGCTTTTCCTCTTATCCCTCAACTTCTTCCCCTTTACCTGCCACAGTAAAAGCACACACAGCGTGCCAGCCACCACAGGGGAGTTAATCAAGGCACCAAGCTGGCACCTAAATGAACCCACCTTGGCTATTGTGCCAGTCTGGGTGCCAACGACAACAACTAGCCCATCTATCCTCTCTTATCCCCCGTGAGGACGAGAGGGTAGCTTGTCTGCGGGGCTAGTAGTGTGTTTGACTGCGGGGCTAGTAGTGTGTTTGTCTGCGGGGCTAGTAGTGTGTTTGACTGCGGGGCTAGTAGTGTGTTTGTCTGCGGGGCTAGTAGTGTGTTTGTCTGCGGGGCTAGTAGTGTGTTTGTCTGGGGCTAGTAGTGTGTTTGCGGGTAGTAGTGTGTTTGCTGCGGGCTAGTAGTGTGTTTGTCTGGGGCTAGTATGGTTTCTGCGGGCTAGTAGTGTGTTTGACTGCGGGGCTAGTGTGTGTTGCTGCGGGTAGTGGTGTTTGACTGCGGGCTAGTAGTGTGTTTGCTGGGGCTAGGTGTGTTGCTGCGGTAGTGTGTGTTTGCTGCGGGCTAGTAGTTGTTTGCTGCGGGCTGTGTGTGTTTGACTGCGGGCTAGTTGTGTTTGCTGGGGTGTGTGTTTGATGGGCTAGTAGTGTTTGCTGCGGCTAGTAGTGTGTTTGGGCTAGTAGTGTGTTTGCTCGGGAGTAGTGTGTTTGACTGGGCTAGAGGTTTTGCGAAGTGTGTTCGGGGGTAGGGTTTCGGCTAGAGTGTTTGACTGGGGCTAGTGTGTGTTGGTGGGGCTATAGTGTGTTTGCTGCGGGCTAGTAGTGTGTTTGACTGCGGGGCTAGTAGTGTGTTTGCTGCGGGCTAGTAGTGTTTGACTGGGCTTGTGTGTTTTGCGGCTATATGTGTTTGCTGCGGCTATAGTGTGTTGCTGCGGCAGTAGTGTGTTTGCTGCGGCTATGTGTGTTTGCTGCGGGGCTATAGTGTGTTTTCTGCGGGCAGTAGTGGTTTGCTGCGGGCTAGTAGTGGGGCTATGTGTGTTTGTCGGGCTAGTGTGTGTTTGACTGCGGCTAGTAGTGTGTTGCTGCGGGCTAGTAGTGTGTTTGCTGCGGGCTAGTAGTGTGTTGACTGCGGGCTAGTAGTGTGTTTGCTGGCTGTGTGTTTTGGGGGCTAGTAGTGTGTTTGACTGCGGCTGGTGTGTTTGACTGGGGCTAGTGTGTTGCTGGCTAGTAGTGTGTTGACTGGGCTAGTAGTGTGTTTGCTGGGGCTAGTAGTGTGTTTGCTGCGGCTATAGTGTGTTTGCTGCGGCTAGTAGTGTGTTTGACTGCGGGCTAGTAGTGTGTTTGCTGCGGGCTGTAGTGTGTTTGCTGCGGGTGTGTGTGTTGCGCGTAGTGTTGAGGCTATGTGTGTTTGCTGCGGGGCTAGTAGTGTGTTTGCTGCGGGCTAGTAGTGTGTTTGCTGCGGGGCTAGTAGTGTGTTTGCTGCGGGCTGTATTGTTTTCTGCGGGGCTATGTGGTTTGCTGCGGCTAGTGGGGCTGCGGGCTAGTGTGTTTGACTGCGGCTAGTAGTGTGTTTGCTGCGCTGTGTGTGTTTGACTGGGCTAGTAGTGTGTTTGACCGGGGCTAGTAGTGTGTTTGACTGCGGCTATAGTGTGTTTGACTGGGCTAGTAGTGTGTTTGTTGCGGGGCTAGTAGTGTGTTTGCGCGGGGCTAGTAGTGTGTTTGTCGCGGCTGGAATGTTTTGCTGGGGTAGTAGTGTTTGCTGCGGCTAGTAGTGTGTTGACTGGCTGTAGTGTGTTTGACTGCGGCTAGTAGTGTGTTTGCGCGGCTGTAGTGTGTTTGCTGCGGGCTAGTAGTGTTTGCGCGGGGCTAGTAGTGTGTTTGACTGGGGGCTAGTAGCTAGTAGTGTGTTTGCTGCGGGCTAGTAGTGTGTTTGTCTGCGGGCTGTAGTGTGTTTGCTGCGGGGCTAGTAGTGTTTGACTGCGGGCTAGTAGTGTGTTTGCTGCGGGCTAGTAGTGTGTTTGCTGCGGGGCTGTAGTGTGTTTGACTGGGGCTAGTAGTGTGTTTGCTGCGGGCTAGTAGTGTTTTACTGCGGGCTAGTAGTGTGTTTGACTGCGGGCTAGTAGTGTGTTTGCGCGGCTAGTATGTGTTTGATCGGGCTAGTAGTGTGTTGACTGCGGCTAGTAGTGTGTTTACGGGGCTAGTAGTGTTTGACTGCGGGCTAGTAGTGTGTTTGACGCGGGCTGGGTGTGTTTGACTGCGGGGCTAGTAGTGTGTTTGACTGCGGGGCTAGTAGTGTGTTTGTCTGCGGCTAGTATGTGTTTGTCTGCGGGCTAGTAGTGTGTTTGTCTGCGGGCTAGTAGTGTGTTTGCTGGGGCTAGTAGTGTGTTTGCTGCGGGCTAGTAGTGTGTTTGACTGGGCTAGTAGTGTGTTTGACTGCGGGCTAGTAGTGTGTTTGACTGCGGGCTAGTATGTGTTTGCTGCGGGGCTAGTAGTGTGTTTGACTGGGGCTAGTAGTGTGTTTGCTGCGGGGCTAGTAGGTGTGGGGTTGACTGCGGGCTATAGTGTGTTTGCTGCGGCTAGTAGTGTGTTTGCTGCGGGGCTAGTAGTGTGTTTGACTGCGGGGCTAGTAGTGTGTTTGCTGGGGCTAGTAGTGTGTTTGCTGCGGGCTAGTAGTGTGTTTGCGCAGGGCTAGTAGTGTGTTTGCTGGGCTAGTAGTGTGTTACTGGGCTAGCGAGGGCTAGTAGTGTGTTTGTCTGCGGGGCTAGTAGTGTGTTTGACTGCGGGGCTAGTAGTGTGTTTGACTGCGGGGCTAGTAGTGTGTTTGAACTGGGGCTAGTAGTGTGTTTGACTGCGGGCTAGTAGTGTGTTTGCTGCGGGGCTAGTAGTGTGTTTGACTGCGGGGCTAGTAGTGTGTTTGACTGCGGCTAGTAGTGTGTTTGACTGCGGGCTAGTAGTGTGTTGTACTGCGGGCTAGTAGTGTTTTCACTGGCGGGGCTCAGTAGTGTTTGTCTGCGAGGCTAGTAGTGTGTTTCTGCAGGGCTAGTAGTGTGTTTGACTGCGGGGCTAGTAGTGTGTTTGACTCTCGGGAGCTATTAGTGTGTTTGCCTGCGGAGCCTAGTGTGTGCTTTGCTGCGGCATAGTGTGTTTGTCTCGGGCTAGTAGTGTGATCTACTGCGGCCTAGTAGTGTGTTTACTGCGGGCTAGAGTGTTTTGTACTCAGGCTAGTATGTGTTTGCTGCGGGCTAGTAGTTCTTTTCTGCGGCTAGTAGTGTTTTGTCTCCGGGGCTTGTGCTGTTTGTCTGCGGGCTAGTAGTTGTTTGTCTGCGGGGCTAGTAGTGTGTTTGCTGCGGGCTAGTAGTGTGTTTGACTGCGGGGCTAGTAGTGTGTTTGACTGCGGGCTAGTAGTGTGTTTGACTGCGGGGCTAGTAGTGTGTTTGTCTGCGGGGCTAGTAGTGTGTTTGACTGCGGGGCTAGTAGTGTGTTTGTCTGCGGGGCTAGTAGTGTGTTTGACTGCGGGGCTAGTAGTGTGTTTGTCTGCGGGGCTAGTAGTGTGTTTGACTGCGGGGCTAGTAGTGTGTTTGACTGCGGGGCTAGTAGTGTGTTTGTCTGCGGGGCTAGTAGTGTGTTTGACTGCGGGGCTAGTAGTGTGTTTGACTGCTGGGCTAGTAGTGTGTTTGACTGCGGGGCTAGTAGTGTGTTTGACTGCGGGGCTAGTAGTGTGTTTGACTGCGGGGCTAGTAGTGTGTTTGACTGCGGGGCTAGTAGTGTGTTTGACTGCGGGGCTAGTAGTGTGTTTGACTGCGGGGCTAGTAGTGTGTTTGACTGCGGGGCTAGTAGTGTGTTTGACTGGATCCTCGGGGGAACGGAGGATGGAGCCTGAAGTTAGGTTAGGGAACAGGACAAGTGTTTTCCCTGGTAAACAAGTACCAGCACTTGTCACAGCGCCTCTCAACACTGGTTCCTCCTTCACCACTTGCTAGTTCCCACAACCCTTAACCTCCACTCCTGTGACCTCCACTCCTGTGACCTCCACTCCTGTGACCTCCACTCCTGTGACCTCCACTCCTGTGACCTCCACTCCTGTGACCTCCACTCCTGTGACATCCACTCCTGTGACCTCCACTCCTGTGACATCCACTCCTGTGACCTCCACTCCTGTGCTTCCACTCTTGTGACTTCTCAGACTGTGACCTCCATACTTTCCTACCTATCGTGCTGAGAGCGATTTTCCATGTTCTCTCTCTCTCTCTCTCTCTCTCTCTCTCTCTCTCTCTCTCTCTCTCTCTCTCTCTCTCTCTCTCTCTCTCTCCCTCTCTCTCTCTCTCTTCCTCTCTCTCTCTTCCTCTCTCTCTCTTCCTCTCTCTCCCCCCCATACATTCCAGTTTTAACGACCCCACACACATTCCAGTTTTAACGACCCCACACACATCCCAGTTTTAACGACCCACACACAATACAGTTTTAACGACCCCACACACATTTCAGTTTTAACGACCCCACACACACATATCCCAGTTTTAACGACCCCACACACACATCCCAGTTTTAACGACCCCACACACACATATCCCAGTTTTAACGACCCCACACACACATATCCCAGTTTTAACGACCCACACCATTGCTTCTAAACCTCAGTTTTGGTCCCAGAAGAAAAGAAGAAGCAAAAATTTCGTGGTTGTGTCTTCAGTTTCAACACCGGCCTCACAGCCTTCCACACACACTGCTCTAAATCTTCAAAAAATCTGCTCCGTCCGACACCTCACTACTTTGCGACGCTCCGACAATGGCTGAACTCGTGTGAACCTTTTATTTTGCTAGTGGGTAGCTGGGAGTGTACATGGTAGTCGTATTTTAAGGAGCTCCCAGGCACACTGGGCAGTCGTTCCCACATAGTATTTTGTGTATTCTGTGTGGACAAAGCGCTTTGGTGCCTGAAATGTCAGAGTTCCATTTGTCAAATTCTCTGGTGTTTTCCAGGATATATATGTTTTGTTGGGTCAGTTACAAATAGAGACTATATATATATATTTTTTTTTAACACATCGGACGTCTCCCACCAAGGCAGGGTGACCCGAAAAAGAAAAGCTTTCATCATCATTCACTCCATCACTGTCTTGCCAGAGGGGTGCTTTACACTACAGTTATAAAACTGCAACATTAACACCCCTCCTTCAGAGTGCAGACACTGTACTTCCCATCTCCAGGACTCAAGTCCGGCCTGCCGGTTTCCCTGAATCCCTTCATAAATGTTACCTTGATCACACTCCAACAACACGTCAAGTCCTAAAAACATTTGTCTCCATTCACTCCTATCTAACACGCTCACGCATGCTTGCTGGAAGTCCAAGCCCCTCACACACAAAGTCTCCTTTACACCCTCCCTCCAAACTTCCCTAGGCCGACCTCTACCCCTCTTTCCCTCCATTACAGATTTATACACTCTCGAAGTCATTCTGTTTTGTTCCATTCTCTCTACATGTCCGAACCACCTCAACAACCCCTCCTCAGCTCTCTGGATAATAGTTTCAGTAACTGCAACTCCTTCTAATTTCCAAATTATGGATTCTCTGCATTATATTCACACCACACATTGCCCTCAGACATGACATCTCCACTGCCTCCAGCCTTCTCCTTGTTGCAACATTCACCACCCATGCTTCACACCCATACAAGAGTGTTGGTATATATATACTCTCATACATTCCCCTATTTGCTTCCATGGATAAAGTTCTTTGTCTCCACAGACTCCTCAGTGCACCACTCACCTTTTTCCCCTCGTCAGTTCTATGATTCACCTCATCTTTCATAGACCCATCTGCTGACACATCCACTCCCAAATATCTGAACACATTCACCTCCTCCATACTCTCTCCCTCCCTTCCTATATTCACTTTCAATTCCTTCTTTTACATACCCTACCAAACTCATCCACCAAGCTCTGCAACTTCTCTTCAGAATCTCCCAAAAGCACAGTGTCATCAGCAAAGAGCAACTGTGACAACTCCCACTGTGTGTTAGATTCTTTATCTTTTAACCCCACACCTCCTGCCAACACCCGAGCATTCACTTCTCTTTCAACCCCATCTATAAGTATATTGAACAACCATCGTGTGTGTGTGTGTGTGCGTGCGTGTGTGTGTGTGTGTGTGTGTGTAGTGTGTGCTGTGTGTGTGTGTGTGTGTGTGTGTGTGTGTGTGTGTGTGCATCCTCCACACTCCCGGTGTGGGATCTGAGGACAAATCGCCAGGTTGATAGGATTGGGAATCCTTAAGCACTGTGGATTCATTTTTTCTCGTTTTTGTGTTGGGCTGATGATCCCATGGGAATTATCCCCTGAAATTACAAACTGAGGTAGGAAAGTGTGGGTGGGAGTGTGTGGGGAGTAGGGTGTAGGTGGGAGTGTGTGGGTGGAGTGTGTGGGGAGTAGGGTGTAGGTGTGAGTGTGTGGGGAGTAGGGTGTAGGTGGGAGTGTGTGGGTGGGAGTGTGTGGGTAGCAGGGAGAGTGTGGGTGTTGGGGTGTGAAGGAGCAGTGATATATATATATATATATATATATATATATATATATATATATATATATATATATATATATATATATATATATGCAAGACAACCACTATGAAAAATAGAGGAATTCCAAGCGCTTTCGTGACTACTCACATTATCAAGGAACTATAAAAGGAAACATGACAAGAGGACTTATATAAGGGGCGAGACTACACCTCACAGTCACATCACACTAACAAAGACAACACCTCACAGTAGCGTAACATCTCACGACTCTGTGAAGAGGAAAACAAGAAAGGACCTGAAACTCTTCCAAGAATTAAGATTAGTCAATTTATCATTAAATTCTTCCCAAATTTTATTAATTATAAAAAATCCAATTTATATAAACCAAAAGAATATTCATATTATTTTCCTTTTATAGTTCCTTGATAATGTGAGTAGTCGAAGCGCTTGGAATTCCTCTATTTTTCATAGTGGTTGTCTTGCATATTCTGATATCACTGATTACTGTGATCTTTTTGCATATATATATATATATATATATATATATATATATATATATATATATATATATATATATATAACCCTGCGCTAGCCAGGGTTCGAACCCATGTTGTACTGGCCCGTCATTGTGAGCGAGAACCACATGACGCCTTAAACCACAGGACCACCCAATCCTACAAGAAGCAAGCACCCAGCCACGCTAGGTGTGTTACTCTTGGTCCGAGGACATACGGTGGTGTGGGAGCTTTCAAACTAATTTCATTCTTATCTTTGTTTGGTGTCATTATCATCATGATTATTATTAGTATTATTATTTTGTTAAATAAATTAAGAGATTCACATCTCTCAGTGTATATATACGCACTGAGACACACACACACCCCGGTACATACGCACTGAGACACACACACCCCGGTACATACGCACTGAGACACACACCCCGGTACATACGAACTGAGACACACACACCCCCCGGTACATACGCACTGAGACACACACACACACCCCAGTACATACGCACTGAGACACACACACCCCGGTACATACGCACTGAGACACACACACACCCCGGTACATACGCACTGAGACACACACACACCCCGGTACATACGCACTGAGACACACACACACCCCGGTACATACGCACTAAGACACACACACACCCCGGTACATACGCACTGAGACACACACACACCCCGGTACATACGCACTGAGACACACACACACACCCCGGTACATACGCACTAAGACACACACACACCCCGGTACATACGCACTGAGACACACACACACCCCGGTACATACGCACTGAGACACACACACACCCCGGTACATACGCACTGAGACACACACACACACCCCGGTACATACGCACTAGACACACACACACCCCCGGACGTACATACGCACTGAGACACACACACACACCCCGGTACATACGCACTGAGACACACACACACACCCCGGTACATACGCACTGAGACACACACACACCCCGGTACATACGCACTGAGACACACACACACACACCGGTACATACGCACTGAGAACACACACACACCCCGGTACATACGCACTGAGACACACACACACACCCGGTACATACGCACTGAGACACACACACACCCCGGTACATACGCACTGAGACACACACACACCCCGGTACATACGCACTGAGACACACACACACACCCCGGTACATACGCACTGAGACACACACACACACCCCGGTACATACGCACTGAGACACACACACACCCCGGTACATACGCACTGAGACACACACACACCCGGTACATACGCACTGAGACACACACACACACCCGGTACATACGCACTAGACACACACACCCCGGTACATACGCACTGAGACACACACCCGGTACATACGCACTGAGACACACACCCCGGTACATACGCACTGAGACACACACCCCGGTACATACGCACTGAGACACACACACACCCCAGTACATACGCACTGAGACACACACCCCGGTACATACGCACTGAGACACACACACACACCCCGTTACATACGCACTGAGACACACACCCCGGTACATACGCACTGAGACACACACCCCGGTACATACGCACTGAGACACACACACACACCCCGGTACATACGCACTGAGACACACACCCCGGTACATACGCACTGAGACATGTTTCACATGTGAGGTGTCACAAGACTTGCTGAACAATACATATCTCATTAAGTTTGCATTTCGACATGACCAGACAATACGCCGTTAACGGGAGCCTCCTAGAGTGTATGCTGGGCGTCCCTGACCCTTGCTGGCAACAGTTCTGTTGCCTGTTTGCTGTAGGAAAGGGTGTTAATGGTTCCACTTGCTCTGTTGTCCCGAGTAACAGGTGTTTTTACTGTTATACCTTTTCTGTTTGCTGGAGGAACGGGTGTTAACAGTAGGTGATGGTGAAAGCGGTTGTAGCAGAGTGTTAGTGGGTGTAGGTAGTGTGTTAGTGGGTGTAGGTAGTGTGTTAGTGGGTGTAGGTAGTGTGTTAGTGGGTGTAGGTAGGTGTATGTAGGTGTATGTGGTGTATAGGTGCGTGCTTGTGGTGTGTGTATACAAGTGTAGGTTCGCTTAGGTGAATACAGAAGAGTATAAGTGGGTGTAAGTGGTTGTAGATGAGGGTAGGTGGGTCTAGGTGGTGTGTAGGTGGGAGAGAGAGAGAGAGAGAGAGAGAGAGAGAGAGAGAGAGAGAGAGAGAGAGAGAGAGAGAGAGAGAGAGAGAGAGAGAGTGAAAGGGAGAAACGCTGGCTTATTATTTCAAGGATGAGAAGATTCCTGAATATAAATTCAGGGTTGAGGAAGAGGAGGAGGAAGGGAGGAAGGAGGAGGGAAATGAGGAAAGGAGGAGAGGAGGAGGGGAAGGAGGGGAGGAGAAGAAGAAGGAAAAGAAGGAGAAGGAGAAGAAGGAAAAGGAGGAGAAGGAGAAGAAGGAAAAGGAAGAGAAGGAGGAGGAGGATTATTATCAGAGGTATAGGGAGAGAGAGAGTACAGAGGTTAAGGATGAATAGGTAATAAAAGAATTCGAGAAAATAAACGAGAGGAAATGAAGAACCTGAGTAAATAGGAAAGTAGAGGAAAATAAAGATTTAGATAAGGAAGCAGAAGAGACGAAAATAACTGGAATTTCAACATATGTAAATGTATGTTAATTAAGGTTACTGAGAGAGAGGGGGGGGGGGGAGAGGCCAAGCAATTGATTTGAAGAATTTCAGAAATTACTCTGTAGAAGCTGTTAAGAGAGTGAAGACGCCAGACTGTGTCTCTGAGACGGTGAGCAGGTGACAGTGAAGACGCCAGACTGTGTCTCTGAGACGGTGAGCAGGTGACAGTGAAGACGCCAGACTGTGTCTCTGAGACGGTGAGCAGGTGACAGTGAAGACGCCAGACTGTGTCTCTGAGACGGTGAGCAGGTGACAGTGAAGACGCCAGGCTGTGTCTCTGAGACGGTGAGCAGGTGACAGTGAAGACGCCAGACTGTGTCTCTGAGACGGTGAGCAGGTGACAGTGAAGACGCCAGACTGTGTCTCTGAGACGGTGAGCAGGTGACAGTGAAGACGCCAGACTGTGTCTCTGAGACGGTGAGCAGGTGACAGTGAAGACGCCAGACTGTGTCTCTGAGACGGTGAGCAGGTGACAATGAAGACGCCAGACTGTGTCTCTGAGACGGTGAGCAGGTGACAGTGAAGACGCCAGGCTGTGTCTCTGAGACGGTGAGCAGGTGACAGTGAAGACGCCAGACTGTGTCTCTGAGACGGTGAGCAGGTGACAGAGAAGACGCCAGGCTGTGTCTCTGAGACGGTGAGCAGGTGACAGTGAAGACGCCAGACTGTGTCTCTGAGACGGTGAGCAGGTGACAGTGAAGACGCCAGACTGTGTCTCTGAGACGGTGAGCAGGTGACAGAGAAGACGCCAGACTGTGTCTCTGAGACGGTGAGCAGGTGACATTGAAGACGCCAGACTGTGTCTCTGAGACGGTGAGCAGGTGACAGAGAAGACGCCAGACTGTGTCTCTGAGACGGTGAGCAGGTGACAGTGAAGACGCCAGACTGTGTCTCTGAGACGGTGAGCAGGTGACAGTGAAGACGCCAGGCTGTGTCTCTGAGACGGTGAGCAGGTGACAGTGAAGACGCCAGACTGTGTCTCTGAGACGGTGAGCAGGTGACAGAGAAGACGCCAGGCTGTGTCTCTGAGACGGTGAGCAGGTGACAGTGAAGACGCCAGACTGTGTCTCTGAGACGGTGAGCAGGTGACAGTGAAGACGCCAGACTGTGTCTCTGAGACGGTGAGCAGGTGACAGAGAAGACGCCAGACTGTGTCTCTGAGACGGTGAGCAGGTGACAGTGAAGACGCCAGACTGTGTCTCTGAGACGGTGAGCAGGTGACAGAGAAGACGCCAGACTGTGTCTCTGAGACGGTGAGCAGGTGACAGTGAAGACGCCAGACTGTGTCTCTGAGACGGTGAGCAGGTGACAGAGAAGACGCCAGGCTGTGTCTCTGAGACGGTGAGCAGGTGACAGTGAAGACGCCAGACTGTGTCTCTGAGACGGTGAGCAGGTGACAGTGAAGACGCCAGACTGTGTCTCTGAGACGGTGAGCAGGTGACAGTGAAGACGCCAGACTGTGTCTCTGAGACGGTGAGCAGGTGACAGTGAAGACGCCAGGCTGTGTCTCTGAGACGGTGAGCAGGTGACAGTGAAGACGCCAGACTGTGTCTCTGAGACGGTGAGCAGGTGACAGTGAAGACGCCAGGCTGTGTCTCTGAGACGGTGAGCAGGTGACAGAGAAGACGCCAGACTGTGTCTCTGAGACGGTGAGCAGGTGACAGAGAAGACGCCAGACTGTGTCTCTGAGACGGTGAGCAGGTGACAGTGAAGACGCCAGGCTGTGTCTCTGAGACGGTGAGCAGGTGACAGAGAAGACGCTAGGCTGTGTCTCTGAGACGGTGAGCAGGTGACAGAGAAGACGCCAGACTGTCTCTGAGACGGTGAGCAGGTGACAGTGAAGACGCCAGACTGTGTCTCTGAGACGGTGAGCAGGTGACAGTGAAGACGCCAGACTGTGTCTCTGAGACGGTGAGCAGGTGACAGTGAAGACGCCAGGCTGTGTCTCTGAGACGGTGAGCAGGTGACAGAGAAGACGCCAGACTGTCTCTGAGACGGTGAGCAGGTGACAGTGAAGACGCCAGACTGTGTCTCTGAGACGGTGAGCAGGTGACAGTGAAGACGCCAGACTGTGTCTCTGAGACGGTGAGCAGGTGACAGTGAAGACGCCAGACTGTGTCTCTGAGACGGTGAGCAGGTGACAGTGAAGACGCCAGACTGTGTCTCTGAGACGGTGAGCAGGTGACAGTGAAGACGCCAGACTGTGTCTCTGAGACGGTGAGCAGGTGACAGTGAAGACGCCAGACTGTGTCTCTGAGACGGTGAGCAGGTGACAGTGAAGACGCCAGACTGTGTCTCTGAGACGGTGAGCAGGTGACAGTGAAGACGCCAGACTGTGTCCTGAGACGGTGAGCAGGTGACAGTGAAGACGCCAGACTGTGTCTCTGAGACGGTGAGCAGGTGACAGTGAAGACGCCAGACTGTGTCTCTGAGACGGTGAGCAGGTGACAGTGAAGACGCCAGACTGTGTCTCTGAGACGGTGAGCAGGTGACAGTGAAGACGAGATGTGTCTCTGAGACGGTGAGCAGGTGACGCAGGAGGAACAAGAAGAAGAGGAGGATAAGGAAGAGGATTAAGAGGAGAGGACTTGTAGAAGAGAAGAGTTAGGTGTTAGTATGGGAGAGAGAGATAGAAGGTGAAGAGAAAGTGTGTAAGAGAGAAGAAGATGTAAAGAAAGATAGTAAAGAAGAGTAAAGATAGAAAAGAAAAGATAGTAAAAGTAAGATAGTAAAGTAAGATAGTAAAGTATAGTAAAGTAAGATAGTAAAGTACGATGATAAAGATAGTAAAGTAAGATAGTAAAGAAAGTAAGATAGTAAAGTAAGATAGTAAAGTAAGATAGTAAAGTAAGATAGTAAAGTAAGATAGTAAAGTAAGATAGTAAAGTAAGATAGTAAAGTACGATGATAAAGATAGTAAAGTAAGATAGTAAAGAAATTAAGCTAAAAAACGCAACACATACTTATAATATGTGAAAAAAATACCAGGAATGCGTTTTCCAATAGACGTACATGGAGTGAAACGTACACAGAGGGTAAGTGTGGGGGGTCAAAGTTCAGACAGTAGGAGAAAGTGTACACGCGAAACGGCGTACATGACTTAGTAAAGTACACACACAGACTTACATGGGAGAACACCATAAAATATAGATATATATATATATATATATATATATATATATATATATATATATATATATATATAAAGAATAAACGTACACAGGAAGAAAACGCACACACGGATTCGTTCACACACACACAAACAGCGGCAGGAGCTGTGAATCGACCCCTGCAACCATAAATAAGGTGAGTACACGGCGGCAAGACTGATCATCTTCGACTTCCTGTGTCGTTCCCAGACACTGAGGTCACTGCTGCTCTCTCTCTCTCTCTCTCTCTCTCTCTCCTCTCTCTCTCTCTCTCTCTCTCTCTCTCTCTCTCTCTCTCTCTCTCTCTCTCTCTCTCTAGCGATCAGCGAGGTGGAACCAGAGCTATGAATCGATCCCGAACCGTACACACACACACACACACACACGTTACACGCCCCGATGGCATGGTGGCTAGCGCTCTTGCTTCAGCACGGAGGGCCGGTTCAACCGGCGGGGCCGAAACATTTCGAAGTGTTTCGTTACACACACACACGTACATACAACAGGCTAGTGTCTAATCGACATGTGCCTAGGACAAAATGGTAACTAACAGTAGCAGACAGCGAAGAGGCGGGGCCAGGAGCTGAGTCTCGACCCCTGCAACCACAATTAGGTGAGTACAATTAGGTGAATACACACACACACACACATACACACATTTTTAGTAAACAGAAGGAAAAAATAATTGGAGGATAGAGGAAAATAGTGTAAGAAGTGAAGGGAAGGGAAGGGTAAGGAAGGGAAGGGAAGGGTAAGGAAGGGAAGGGAAGGGTAAGGAAGGGAAGAAGTGACGCATCATTGAAGCTAAAACGTTGTGTAGTTAAAAAAGTAGGTTTAAAATAGGGTTATCAAAGTTTATTCCATGGGTAACATTGATAATGGGTTGGGGCAAATATTATTGTTATTGGGATTGAGAAGTACCTGCCTAGTATGGGCCAGTAGGCCTACTGCAGGGTTCCTCCTTATGAGTGGGTGTGAGTTGGACCTGCCTAGTATGGGCCAGTAGGCCTCCTGCAGTGTCACTTCCTTCTTATGTTCAGGAATTTTTATTATAAATGATCAGGGCGACACCCTTGAGGAGAATGATTATTCCTTAGAATGATGAAAGGTATGACAGTGTCTGAGATACAGTATGACAGTGTCTGAGATACAGTATGACAGTGTCTGAGATACAGTATGACAGTGTCTGAGATACAGTATGACAGTGTCTGAGATACAGTATGACAGTGTCTGAGATACAGTATGACAGTGTCTGAGATACAGTATGACAGTGTCTGAGATACAGTATGACAGTGTCTGAGATACAGTATGACAGTGTCTGAGATACAGTATGACAGTGTCTGAGATACAGTATGACAGTGTCTGAGATACAGTATGACAGTGTCTGAGATACAGTATGACAGTGTCTGAGATACAGTATGACAGTGTCTGAGATACAGTATGACAGTGTCTGAGATACAGTATGACAGTGTCTGAGATACAGTATGACAGTGTCTGAGATACAGTATGACAGTGTCTGAGATACAGTATGACAGTGTCTGAGATACAGTATGACAGTGTCTGAGATACAGTATGACAGTGTCTGAGATACAGTATGACAGTGTCTGAGATACAGTATGACAGTGTCTGAGATACAGTATGACAGTGTCTGAGATACAGTATGACAGTGTCTGAGATACAGTATGACAGTGTCTGAGATACGGTGCTCACAGTGCACTGTATGACAGACTGTGCACTGTATGACAGACGGTGCACTGCGAACACAGCTGTGCTCCTTGAGATCACCTCAGCCTCCTGGAGGTCACCTGTTACTGACAGGTTAGGTGCGTGTCAGACAACTCTTGGGAGATTCCCACACTTGTCTGAAGAAAGTGTCTTGACTTTCCCCAATGTCACACACACACACACACACACACACACACACACACACACACACACACACCAGTCGCTATTACCCACATTGTCCTTTCATTATTATTATTATTATTATTATTATTATTATTATATTATTATTATTATTATTATTATTATTATTATTATTATTATTATTATTATTATTACTTCTTCACACTCCCAACGGCAATGGAACTGGAGGCAATGATATTTGATCCGAGGAAGAGCAGGGTAGCTCCATTTCCATGGATCAAGAGCCCAATTACCGTCATCAAGTCACTAAAGAAAGAGAGAGAGAGAGAAATCAGGTACGACAGCTGTAATTCAGAAATTATTCGTAAATAATTTCACTAGTTATTACTAATTTCATAATTTCATCTATGTAAGTGTAGTGATTGTTCCAGTTCCTCGTTTATCATCCTCTCTGGTTCCTCGTTTATCATCCTCTCTGGTTCCTCGTTTATCATCCCTGGTCCTCGTTATCCCTCTGGTTCCTCGTTTATCATCCTCTCTGGTTCCTCGTTTATCATCCTCTCTGGTTCCTCGTTTATCATCCTCTCTGGTTCCTCGTTTATCATCCTCTCTGGTTCCTCGTTTATCATCCTCTCTGGTTCCTCGTTTATCATCCTCTCTGGTTCCTCGTTAATCAACTTTTTTAGTTCCTCGTTTATCATCCTTTCTAGTTCCTCGTTTATCATCCTTTCTAGTTCCTCGTTTATCTACATTTTCATTTCCTTATTCATTAACATTTCTTAATTCCTCCGGAAGTTGGTCTCAAGACCAGTACTGTCTTGATGTGATCTCTATGTTGGTCTCAAGACCAGTACTGTCTTGCTGTGGTCTCTATGTTGGTCTCAAGACCAGTACTGTCTTGTTGTGGTCTCTGTTTCAAGACCAGTACTGTCTTGCTCTGGTCTCTATGTTGGTCTCAAGACCAGTACTGTCTTGCTCTGGTCTCTGTTTCAAGACCAGTACTGTCTTGCTCTGGTCTCTGTTTCAAGACCAGTACTGTCTTGCTCTGGTCTCTTTGACAGTACTGCTCTGGTCTCTGTCAAGACCAGTACTGTCTTGCTCTGGTTCTATGTTGGTCTCAAGACCAATACTGTCTTGCTCTTGTCTCTATGTTGGTCTCAAGACCAGTACTGTCTTGCTCTTGTCTCTATGTTGGTCTCAAGACCAGTACTGTCTTGCTGTGGTCTTTGTTTGTTTCAAGACCAGTACTGTCGTGCTGTGATCTCTGTTTCAAGACCAGTACTGTCTTGCTGGTTCTATGTTGGTCTCAAGACCAGTACTGTCTTGCTCTGGTCTCTATGTTGGTCTCAAGACCAGTACTGTCTTGCTCTGGTCTCTATGTTGGTCTCAAGACCAGTACTGTCTTGCTCTGGTCTCTATGTTGGTCTCAAGACCAGTACTGTCTTGCTCTGGTCTCTATGTTGGTCTCAAGACCAGTACTGTCTTGCTGTGATCTCTGTTTCAAGACCAGTACTGTCTGCTGAGATACCATTTGGTCTCAAACCAGTACGTCTTACGATCTGGATCGTTATCTTCGGTTCAAGAACCAGTGACGAATACGAGACAGTGTGGAAGACAGTATGATTCTCACTAGCCGAAGCGATACAGCCGAAATCTGGGATACAGGTAAATTCGTGAACGGAACAGGAATCGTGGAGATTACACTGAAAGATACGTGAACGGGATACAGCGAAAAGATAAGGAACAGAACGAGCCATTCTGACACGTAACTACGCGAACGTATAGACGATACGACTTACCAGACGTGACTGACGCGTCTGTCTCAGACCGACGTCGCAGTTCGAGACCTATCGAAAAATATATTACTAGTACGATATCGATATATATATATTATATATATATATATATATATATATATTATATATATATATATATATATATATATATATATACATATGAACAAAACAGTAAAAGAAGGAGGAAGAAGAAGAACAGATGGATGGAGACAGAAGGAAGAAGACAAAAATGTGGCGATGATGGATTATGGAGGAGGAAGTGAAAGGGAGGAGAAAGAGAAGAAAGCAGAGAAACAGGAAGAGAGGAACAGGAAGAGAGGAATCAGGAAGCAGAGCAATCTCACACTGCTGTAAAGATGTTTTTATGAGTGTTTAGTGGGATGGAGGAGTCTCCTCACTGGTTATGGGATGGAGGAGTCTCCTCACTGGTAGTGGGATGGGGCAGTCTCCTCACTGGTTAGTGGGATGGGGGTCTCCTCACTGGTTAGTGGGATGGAGGAGTCTCCCCTCACTGGTTAGTGGGATGGTGGCGTCTCCCCTCACTGGTTAGTGGGATGGAGGAGTCTCCCCTCACTGGTTAGTGGGATGGTGGCGTCTCCCCTCACTGGTTAGTGGGATGGTGGCGTCTCCCCTCACTGGTTAGTGGGATGGTGGCGTCTCCCCTCACTGGTTAGTGGGATGGTGGCGTCTCCCCTCACTGGTTAGTGGGATGGTGGCGTCTCCCCTCACTGGTTAGTGGGATGGTGGCGTCTCCCCTCACTGGTTAGTGGGATGGTGGCGTCTCCCCTCACTGGTTAGTGGGATGGTGGCGTCTCCCCTCACTGGTTAGTGGGATGGTGGCGTCTCCCCTCACTGGTTAGTGGGATGGTGGCGTCTCCCTCACTGGTTAGTGGGATGGTGGCGTCTCCCTCACTGGTTAGTGGGATGGTGGCGTCTCCCTCACTGGTTAGTGGGATGGTGGCGTCTCCCTCACTGGTTAGTGGGATGGTGGCGTCTCCCTCACTGGTTAGTGGGATGGTGGCGTCTCCCTCACTGGTTAGTGGGATGGTGGCGTCTCCCTCACTGGTTAGTGGGATGGTGGCGTCTCCCTCACTGGTTAGTGGGATGGTGGCGTCTCCCTCACTGGTTAGTGGGATGGTGGCGTCTCCCTCACTGGTTAGTGGGATGGTGGCGTCTCCCTCACTGGTTAGTGGGATGGTGGCGTCTCCCCTCACTGGTTAGTGGGATGGTGGCGTCTCCCCTCACTGGTTAGTGGGATGGTGGCGTCTCCCCTCACTGGTTAGTGGGATGGTGGCGTCTCCCCTCACTGGTTAGTGGGATGGTGGCGTCTCCCCTCACTGGTTAGTGGGATGGTGGCGTCTCCCCTCACTGGTTAGTGGGATGGTGGCGTCTCCCCTCACTGGTTAGTGGGATGGTGGCGTCTCCCTCACTGGTTAGTGGGATGGTGGCGTCCCCCTCACTGGTTAGTGGGATGGTGGCGTCTCCCTCACTGGTTAGTGGGATGGTGGCGTCTCCCTCACTGGTTAGTGGGATGGTGGCGTCTCCCTCACTGGTTAGTGGGATGGTGGCGTCTCCTCACTGGTTAGTGGGATGGTGGCGTCTCCCTCACTGGTTAGTGGGATGGTGGGTCTCCCTCACTGGTTAGTGGGATGGTGGCGTCTCCCTCACTGGTTAGTGGGATGGTGGCGTCTCCCTCACTGGTTAGTGGGATGGTGGGTCTCCTCACTAGTGGATTAGTATGGGATGGTGGCGCTTCTTTTCTCTCCTCACTGGTTAGTGGGATGGTGGCTCCTCACTGGTTATGGATGTGGCTCTCCTCCTTAATGGGTCCCTCATGGTTAGTGGGATGGTGGCGCTCCCCTTTTCACTGGTTGTGGGATGGTGGCGTCTCCCTCACTGGTTAGAGTGGGCCCTATTGGATGGCGTCTCCCTCACTGGTTAGTGGGATGGTGGCGTCTCCCTCACTGGTTAGTGGGATGGTGGCGTCTCCTCACTGTTAGTGGTTGGGTCAGTTCCCTCACTATGCGCTCCATGGTTAGTGGGATGTGCGTCTCCCTCACTTGGTTAGTGGGATGGTGGCGTCTCCCTCACTGGTTAGTGATGGGTTCCTACTGGTTAGGGATGGCGCCCTATTAGGATCGTCTCCCTCACTGGTTAGTGGGATGGTGGCGTCTCCCTCACTGTAGGGATGTGGCTCTCCTACTGTTAGTGGATGGTGGCGTCTCCCTCACTGGTTAGTGGGATGGTGGCGTCTCCCTCACTGGTTAGTGGGATGGTGGCGTCTCCTCACTGGTTAGTGGGATGGAGGAGTCTCCCTCACTGGTTAGTGGGATGGTGGCGTTTACGTTGTCTCCCTCACTGGTTAGTGGGATGGTGGGTCTCCCTCACTGGTTAGTGGGATGGTGGCGTCTCCTCACTGGTTAGTGGAGATGGTATGGAGTCTCCCTCACTGGTTAGTTGAGTGGGCCTCACTGGTAGTGGATGTCTCTCCCTCACTGGTTAGTTGGTCTATGGAGGATGTGGCTCTCCCTCACTGGTTAGATGGGCTCACTGAGTGGGTTCTCCCTCACTGGTTGTGGGATGAGTATGGGTCTCCCCTCACTGGTTAGTGGGATGGAGGAGTCTTCCCTCATTGGTTAGTGGGATGGAGGATCTCCCTCCTGGTTAGTGGGATGGGAGGTCTCCCTCATGGTTAGTGGGATGGTGAGTCTCCTCACTGGTTATAGGTGGTCCATAAGAAGTCCATGGTTAGTATTCTCCTCACTGTTATATTAGCTCCAACTCACGTTTATGTGGCTTATGGTTAAAGTCTTCTACTTTAGTATGGAAATCTCCTCTGTATGGATGAGGTTTCCTCTTGTTAGTGCATGGAATCTCCTTCATTTTAATAGATAAATCATGTTACTTTCTCATTGAATAGTTTCCAACCATGTTTCTCTATTCTAAATGCTATTGTGAACTACTTGTATTGGAAACTACTCTTAAAAGGATCCAATCCTTTATTTCCTCCCTTAAAAGGCTCCAACCCCTTATTTTCTCCTTTAGAAGAATCCAGTACTTTATGTGAATAGTTCACCATATTTCTCTCTTCTTAACTCTAAACTCTCTTTTCATACCAATAAAAGGATCCAACCTTTATTTTGTCCATTGAAAAAGGATCCAACCTTTGTTTCCTTCCTTTAAAAGGATCAACTTACTTCCTTCAGAAGGTCCAACTTATTTCCTAGAAGGATCCAACCCTTATTTCTCCTAGAAAGATCCAACCTTCATCTCCTTCAGAAGGATCCAACCCTTTATATCCTCCCTTAGAAAGATCCAACCCTATATTTCCTTCTTCTTCTCTATTCCCAAACCTCCTTCCCTAGCCTTCAAAGGATCCAACCCTTTATTTCCTCCCTTAGAAGGATCCAACCCTTTATTTCCTCCCTTTAGAAGGATCCAACCCTTTATATCCTCCCTTTAGAAGTATCCAACCCTTTATATCCTCCCTTTAGAAGGATCCAACCCTTTATATCCTCCCTTTAGAAGGATCCAACCCTTTATATCCTCCCTTTAGAAGGATCCAACCCTTTATATCCTCCCTTTAGAAGGATCTAACCCTTTATATCCTCCCTTTAGAAGAATATAACTCTTTATATCCTCCCTTTAGAAGGATCCAACCCTTTATATCCTCCCTTTAGAAGGATCCAACCCTTTATATCCTCCCTTTAGAAGTATCCAACCCTTTATTTCCTCCCTTTAGAAGGATCCAATACCTTATTTGCCTCTTGCCAGCGCCGTCGCAAGCCTCCTTCCCCAGCCTCTCCTGGTGTAAACTTGCTCCATCGCTCTCAACACAATGTTTTCCCAGTAACTCCTTTGTGGAAACTTCAGCTATCATCTTTATCGGATTTCTCTCCATCAAGGCGACCTCAAACAACCCCAGGGTAAAGTAGGGGGGGGGAGGAGGTAGAAAGCAGGGGGATGAGAGGTGAGAGGTGAGGGAAGTCTCCTGTGAAGTCAACCACAAGAATTTATATATATTTAACTCCCTTTGAAGTGTATCTAACAATACTTATTTGCTCTTGCAGGGTAAGTTTCTAGCCTTCCTGGTAGTAAACTTGCTCATGTCTAACAATGTTAATTCCAGTAACGTACCTATATATGTAGAAACTAGCTATACATACTTGATCGGTATTTACTTCACATCAATAGACACTACATATCAAGCAGGGTAAGTAGTGAGGTATGGTAGAACACAGGGAGTAGAGGTAGTAGTGCAGGAATACTGCTAATAGTCAACCACTAGAATTTAGTATATACTTATTGCTAACTCTACTATATTTTAGTAGCTAGTAGTAAAAGTATTGTGATTTTTATTCGCTACTAGTAAATTGTAGTCTGTTTATAGCATCTAGCAATCTAATTATTCTAATAACTAGAGTCATAGCAGATATTATTGCATTACTACTCTAGTATAGCAGTAGTAACAGTAGTAATACTTGTAGAAGTGGTAAAGTATTAGTAGTAAATAGTAGTAGTAATATTACTTGTAGTAGTAGATAATAGTAGTAGTAGTATCAGCTGCAGTACTAGTAGCAGTAGTACTAGTAGCATTAGCAATACTGCTAATAGTACTAATACTACTAATAGTGCTAGTAGCAGTAGTACTAGTAGCATTAGCAATACTGCTAATAGTACTAGTACTACTAGTAGTGCTAATAGCAGTAGTACTAGTAGCATTAGCAATACTGCTAATAGTACTAGTACTACTAGTAGTGCTAGTAGCAGTAGTACTAGTAGCATTAGCAATACTGCTAATAGTACTAGTACTACTAGTAGTGCTAGTAGCAGTAGTACTACTAGTAGCAATAGTACTAGTAGTACTACTGCTACTAGTAGCAGTAGTCTGTTGATTCATCAACACAGCAACAGTGATGTCTGTTGATTCACCATTATTGATGTCTGTTGACTCATCACCATCAATACAAATGTCATTTCGTCAACATATCAGCATTGACGTCTCTGGAGTCATCAACACAGAGCCAGTTGATGTCTCCGCTTGTTCAGTATCTTGTGCATTTTCCACGCTGCTGTCGGTAGTTAATTTCGGTATTTAATACACGTATTTACTTTTTTTTTGGGGGGGGGAGGGGCCAGTCCTAAAATTTTGACCCCACCACCAACTCAAAATTTGTTATATGGATGGTCTCACGATAATGAGGTTCCATACTTGTATTATCGCTCATGATCGGGAATGGATTTTCCTCTTTGAGTTCTGGAGATTTCAATTATTTTTTTCATTTATATTCACTCAAAATGAGGGAGCAATTGAACAGTTCTTCACTGGAGATGTTCTCGTGAACGCCTCACTAACCTGGAAAACACCGAGTGAACACACTGTAGAACACAGAACCCTCGCCAGCACGTACCTGGGAGGAGGAGGGAGAGAACGCCCACCTGGGATGAGAACTAAGATAAATATGAACGCCTTGCTAAGGTGCAAGCCGGTTATATATACCCTGACGCCTGGGTCCAGTTCTTCAGCAAGGTGAGGCGAAGAACCTCCTTTCTTTCATACCTTCACCCAGAACCTTCATGTATACATCTTCCTACGCACCACAGGTTGTCAATGGATCTATTAAACTATTCCTGAGGGTGAAAAAAAGAGGTCAAATACTTAAAGAAAGGAACCTCCGGCTACTGCCATTGTGGAATCTTCACTTCCTGCGGCCTCTGCCACCAGCTCATCCGTGAAAGCTGATTGGCCAGCGGGTCTGTGCACGTCACTCTCCCGCCAACTCATCCGTGAAAGATGATTGGCCAGCGGGTCGTGTGACGTCGGTGGCGTGGCCACGCCCACCTCCTCAATGAAAGTGAAGGTTCCTGGTGCGGTTGTTCACTGTCCTTGCAGAATTACGTTCCACATCTCTCCAATACTAGAAAAAAAACGGCAAAAACAAGCCTAGATAAATACATTCACCCAATTTTTAGAGAGAGAGAGAAAGAAAGATAGTGAGCGTGTGAGTGAGAATGAGAGATAGAGAGAGTAAGAATGAGAGTGAGAGTGACCTAACAAGTTACCGGTTCCTGCCGCTATACTGCCCAGCTCTTCAGCCTTCACCTGGAGACCAGCCCACAACATGCGCGTCATCATTTTTACCCAGAACCAGCAGACTTAGCTCACAAAGCAAGTATCATTCTGCCATTCCTAACAAACCCAACACACAAACCTACCTCCACCAGTTGTTCCAACATGTGTTGCCATTCCAGTTCCTCCTGCAGGCCGCTGATTGTTAATTCCAATAACTTTCCCTTACTCCATCTTCCCACCTCCTCCTCTTCTTCCTCCTCCTCCTCCTTATCTTCCTCTACCTCATCCTCCACTCCACCAACTTATTATAGAGATTTATCTCACTTATTGCAAGAAACTCATCCTATGTGATGGAATATGACGGGGAAATATAGCTAGCTTTTGTTCCCACTGTGTAACTATCATATAGAATAGTGTAGCAACACTGCTGGTGTTCCCACTGTGTAACTATCATGTAGAATAGTGTAGCAACACTGCTGGTGTTCCCACTGTGTAACTATCATATAGAATAGTGTAGCAACACTGCTGGTGTTCCCACTGTGTAACTATCATGTAGAATAGTGTAGCAACACACTGCTGGTGTTCCCACTGTGTAACTATCATGTAGAATAGTGTAGCAACACACTGCTGGTGTTCCCACTGTGTAACTATCATGTAGAATAGTGTAGCAACACACCGCTGGTGTTCCCACTGTGTAACTATCATGTAGAATAGTGTAGCAACACTGCTGGTGTTCCCACTGTGTAACTATCATATAGAATAGTGTAGCAACACTGCTGGTGTTCCCACTGTGTAACTATCATGTGGAATAGTGTAGCAACACACTGCTGGTGTTCCCACTGTGTAACTATAATATAGAATAGTGTAGCAACACTGCTGGTGTTCCCACTGTAACTATCATGTACACAGTGTAGCAACACACTGCTGGTGTTCCCACCGTGTATAATTCATTAGAATATTAGCACATCACTGCTGGTGTTCCCACTGTGCTAACTATCATGTAGAATATGTAGCAACACACTGCTGGTGTTCCCACTGTGTAACTATCATATAGAATAGTGTAGCAACACACTGCTGGTGTTCCCACTGTGTAAATATCATGTAGAATAGTGTAGCAACACACCGCTGGTGTTCCCACTGTGTAACTATCATGTAGAATAGTGTAGCAACACACTGCTGGTGTTCCCACTGTGTAACTATCATATAGAATAGTGTAGCAACACACTGCTGGTGTTCCCACTGTGTAACTATCATGTAGAATAGTGTAGCAACACACTGCTGGTGTTCCCACTGTGTAACTATCATATAGAATAGTGTAGCAACACACTGCTGGTGTTCCCACTGTGTAACTATCATATAGAATAGTGTAGCAACACACTGCTGTTGTTCCCACTGTGTAACTATCATGTAGAATAGTGTAGCAACACTTCTGGTGTTCCCACTGTGTAACTATCATATAGAATAGTGTAGCAACACACTGCTGGTGTTCCCACTGTGTAACTATCATATAGAATAGTGTAGCAACACACTGCTGGTGTTCCCACTGTGTAACTATCTATAGATAGTGTAGCAACACACTGCTGGTGTTCCCACTGTGTAACTATCATATAGAATAGTGTAGCAACACCTGCTGGTGTTCCCACTGTGTAACTATCATATAGAATAGTGTAGCAACACACTGCTGGTGTTCCCACTGTGTAACTATCATATAGAATAGTGTGCAACACACTGCTGGTGTTCCCACTGTGTAACTATCATATAGAATAGTGTAGCAACACACTGCTGGTGTTCCCACTGTGTAACTATCATATAGGATAGTGTAGCAACACACTGCTGGTGTTCCCACTGTGTAACTATCATATAGAATAGTGTAGCAACACACTGCTGGTGTTCCCACTGTGTAACTATCATATAGAATAGTGTAGCAACACTGCTGGTGTTCCCACTGTGTAACTATCATATAGAATAGTGTAGCAACACTGCTGGTGTTCCCACTGTGTAACTATCATATAGAATAGTGTAGCAACACACTGCTGGTGTTCCCACTGTGTAACTATCATATAGAATAGTGTAGCAACACACTGCTGGTGTTCCCACAGTATAACTATCATATAGAATAGTGTAGCAACACACTGCTGGTGTTCCCACAGTGTAACTATCATATAGAATAGTGTAGCAACACACTGCTGGTGTTCCCACAGTGTAACTATCATATAGAATAGTGTAGCAACACACTGCTTTTGTTCCCACTGTGTAACTATCATATAGAATAGTGTAGCAACACACTGCTGTTGTTCCCACTGTGTAACTATCATATAGAATAGTGTAGCAACACACTGCTGGTGTTCCCACTGTGTAACTATCATATAGAATAGTGTAGCAACACACTGCTGGTGTTCCCACTGTGTAACTATCATATAGAATAGTGTAGCAACACTGCTGGTGTTCCCACTGTGTAACTATCATATAGAATAGTGTAGCAACACACTGCTGGTGTTCCCACTGTGTAACTATCATATAGAATAGTGTAGCAACACTGCTGGTGTTCCCACTGTGTAACTATCATATAGAATAGTGTAGCAACACACTGCTGGTGTTCCCACTGTGTAACTATCATATAGAATAGTGTAGCAACACACTGCTGGTGTTCCCACTTGTTTAAATTTGCATTCTTATTGTTCATGTTTGTCAAAATACAAAAATCAACGTCGTCATAAAACTCAAAACAACTAAACAATTAAGAATTCTTCACTCGTTTAGTCTAACAAAACGTAATAATTTAGCGACATTGACATTAACGCTAAACGAGGCAGAACTGTTTTTGTGTTGATAAAAAGACTGTTATTCAAACTCTCTCTTGTAATGTTATCTCCAGTGGTAGTGTGAGGGAGGTGTGAGGGAGGTGTGAGGGAAGGTGTGAGGGAGGTGTGAGTGAGGTGTGAGGGAGGTGTGAGGGAGGTGTGAGGGAGGTGTGAGAGGTGTGAGGGAGGTGTGAGGGAGGTGTGAGGGAGGTGTGAGGGAGGTGTGAGGGAGGTGTGAGGGAGGTGTGAGGGATGTGTGAGGGATGTGGAGGGAGGTGTGAGAGAGGTGTGAGGGAGGTGTGAGGGATGTGTGAGGGAGGTGTGAGGGAGGTGTGAGGGAGGTGTGAGGGAGGTGTGAGGGAGGTGTGAGGTGTGAGGGAGGTGTGAGAGGTGTGAGGAAGGAGTGAGGGAGGTGTGAGAGAGGTGTGAGGGAGGTGTGAGGGAGGTGTGAGGGAGGTGTGAGGGAGGAGGTGTGGAGAGGAGGGTGTGAGGAGGTGGAGGAGGTGTGAGGGAGGTGTGAGGGGGTGGAGGGAGGTGTGAGGAGGTGTGAGGAGGGTGGTGGAGGGAGGGTGGAGGTGGAGGAGGTGTGAGGGAGGTGTGAGGGAGGGAGTGAGGGAGGTGTGAGAGAGGGGTGAGGGAGGGTGAGTGAGGTGTGAGGGAGGTGTGAGGGAGGTGTGAGGGAGGTGTGAGGGAGGTGTGAGGGAGGTGTGAGGGAGGTGTGAGGGAGGTGTGAGGAGGTGTGAGGGGTGGAGGAGGTGTGAGGGAGGTGTGAGGAGGTGTGAGGAGTGGAGGGAGGTGAGGGAGGTGTGAGGGAGGTGTGAGGAGGGTGAGGGAGTGTGAGGGAGGTGTGAGGAGGTGTGAGGGAGGTGGAGGAGGTGGAGGAGGTGTGGAGGGAGGAGTGTGGGGGTGAGGGAGGGTGATGAGGAGGTGTGAGGGAAGGTGTGAGAGGTGTGAGCTGAGGCTGAAGTGTGGAGGCAAGTAGTGTGAGTAACCAACTAGGTGAGTACAAGGGGACACACGCCCGCACAAACACACACACACACACACACACGCACAGGCACAAAAAAACACACACACGCACAAACACACACACAACAAAAGCATTAGCAAACACAAAATAAAAAAAAGCAACAACAACACAATTCAACAAAAGTTTACACTAAGAAGCCCAACTCTTTGACTCCCGTCACGAACAAAAACAAAAAAAAACCCAGCTACAAAAACCACCTCACTTTCATAAGCCTACTCGGTTCAAGGACCTGAAAGGTTTCAGAAACCTTAAAAATTCTCCAGAGTTTAAAGCATCATTAATTAAGATCAAAGAAGAGAGCTGGAGGGATTTGATCCTCTTCTGTTTAGCGCGACGGACGGTCGCCCTTGTTGCTCGGGGAAAAACGTTCGGATACAAAGGAAGGGAGTTGGCTCAGCCTGTCTGGATTATGAGGATCTCTCAACTCTATTAAACCTGGCAGGATTAATTCTGGGAACAGAGTTTAATCTGATAGCTCGTAGCTGTCAGAGAGCGGTTTCAACACGAACCATCGGGTTGTGAAGGTCTTAAAGTCTTCCCTTCTGGTTCTCTGTTTTTTTCAAGAGGGTTTCAACTTGGTAGATCTGGCTGTAAGCCTCTCACTTTTTGGTTCTCTGGTTTCCAAGAAGGTAAGAAGCCGTAAGCTTCTTACCTTCTGGTTTTCCAAGAAGGAGTTTCAACTCAATAATTCTAGCTGTAAGATTCTCACCTTCTGGTTCTGTTTTCCAAAAAAAGATTAATCTTTTAATGTCTTCTTCAACTTTGCTGTGTACTTGTTGAAGATTAAGAGCTGAACATACGCATTTTTATAAGACTTACAAACTGCATTTTGTTTCAGAGGCATTCGTCTGTATTATGATATTATGGAGAGATGGAACTATCATATCTTCTGTGGATTCTATTCCAGGAAGGTTCCAAGGTATTAAAGAGGACTAGAACCGTCTTAACTCAATTCTGTTCCAGGAAGGTTTCAGGGTATTAACAGAACCTTCCCATCTGTTGTGGTCTTCGTTCCTGGAGGCTTCCAAGGTATTAAGTGAGGTAGAACTGTCCTGTAGATTTCAAGAGGTTTTCCCTCCCTGATCTTGATCGTACATAAAACCATTATATATCTGAAGCATTAAAACCGAGGTGGGAAATGGTACCGTGGTTATCAGTGAGTAGCAGGGGGATGGTCCGAAAACACTGAACCCAGCTGGAATTTAGTCATTTGTGGCTATCAGTGAGCTCCAGGAGGCTTCCAAGCCATTAAACGTAGATGGGAGTCTTCACATCTCCTCGGTACTATATCTTAGGGATTTTTCCATAACATTAAACCAGACTGGAACGGGTTTATCTGTGGTGATCTGTGGCCTGGCCTCTTTGGCCTCCAGAGAGGATGCGAGATACGTCTTATCAGAACGGGTCTCTTTTTGTGGTCTTCAATGCCTCTGCTACTTTCGTCTTCTGAGACATTGTTGATCTCTTTATCTGAAAAATCTTGAACTTTTTTTGGGGGGAGGGGAGGTTACTGTATACATTGGGGCAAGACTCCACGTAGGGAAATTCCTGCTAAAACACACATGTGTTTTTCTGGGGTAAGGCATTTTTGATGGGTGTTTTTTTTTTTCCCCTGCTTTCATGAAAGTGAGTTTTTACAGCCTTGACACCAATAGTGTATTAAGTAGAGCACTGCTGAGATGCAGCTGCAGCTGCGGTCACAACTGCTGCTGCTGCATTTGCTTTAAATGAGCATTCTTAGCATGCCCTGTGGCGTAAGTCAGCATTGTTAACATGCCCTGGGGTTAAAAATGTTATTGTTAGCATTCTCCACGACGTAAATGGCCACCTTGAACATGTCCTCTGGGTGAAATACGCATTGACATGTAAATGGCTTAGAAAATCCGACAAGTTGAAGCATGAGACATTTGGGCAACATTTGGGAATATTGAGGCAACGTTTCGCCAGCCAGTGGCTTCTTCAGTCCAGTACAAGAGAAAAACTGTGGAGGATGAGGAGTTTGAGGTAATTAGTCCCTCAGCCTGGAGCTGATGTATCTGTTAAGACCATCTCTCTCCCACGCTCTCCCTCGCTCTCCCACGCTCTCCCACGCTCTCTCATTTGTTTCTATTCTCTTTTATGCCTTTTTCGTAGTGCCTTTCTCTTTTTTCACTGAGTCTTTTGTTTATCAGTGTTTCTTTACACAGTTCTCTGATTAGTTATGTTGTTCTCTCTCTCTCTCTCTCTCTCTCTCTCTCTCTCTCTCTCTTCAGATCTTCAGATAAAGTTTTCCTTACTCCCTCTATCTCCCACACACACACCTCCCACACACCTTCCACACACCTCCCACACACCTTCCACACACCTCCCACACACCTCCCACACACCTCCCACACACCTCCCACACACACACCTCCCACACACCTCCAACACACCTCCCACACACCTCCCACACACACACCTCCCACACACCTCCCACACACCTCCCACACACCTCCCACACACACACACACACCTCCCACACACACACACCTCCCACACACCTCCCACACATACACACACACCTCCAACACACACACACACCTCCAACACACACACACCTTCCACACACACACATCCCCCACACACACACCTCACACACACACCTTCCCCACACACACACACACTTACGCCCCGATGGCATGGTGGCTAAAGCTCTTGCTTCACGCACGGAGGGCCCGGGTTCAATTCCCGGCGGGGCCGAAACATTTCGAAGTGTTTCCTTACACA
>WNWK01004091.1:95000-97500 GCA_009830355.1 Cherax destructor
AGCAGTATTAAAGAGTGCATCAAGCAGTATTAAAGAGTGCTTCAAGCAGTATTAAAGAGTGCTTCAAGCAGTATTAAAGAGGCTCAAGCAGTATTAAAGAGTGCTTCAAGCAGTATTAAAGAGTGCTTCAAGCAGTATTAAAGAGTGCTTCAAGCAGTATTAAAGAGTGCTTCAAGCAGTATTAAAGAGTGCATCAAGCAGTATTAAAGAGTGCTTCAAGCAGTATTAAAGAGTGCATCAAGCAGTATTAAAGAGTGCTTCAAGCAGTATTAAAGAGTGCTTCAAGCAGTATTAAAGAGTGCTCAAGCAGTATTAAAGAGTGCTTCAAGCAGTATTAAAGAGTGCTTCAAGCAGTATTAAAGAGTGCTCAAGCAGTATTAAAGAGTGCTTCAAGCAGTATTAAAGAGTGCTTCAAGCAGTATTAAAGAGTGCTTCAAGCAGTATTAAAGAGTGCTTCAAGCAGTATAAAGAGTGCTTCAAGCAGTATTAAAGAGTGCTTCAAGCAGTATTAAAGAGTGCTTCAAGCAGTAATAAAGAGTGCTTCAAGCAGTATTAAAGAGTGCTTCAAGCAGTATTAAAGAGGCTTCAAGCAGTATTAAAGAGATGCTTCAAGCAGTATTAAAGAGTGCTTCAAGCAGTATTAAAGAGTGCTTCAAGCAGTATTAAAGAGTGCTTCAAGCAGTATTAAAGAGTGCTTCAACAGTATTAAAGAGTGCTCAACAGTATTAAAGAGTGCTTCAAGCAGTATTAAAGAGTGCTTCAAGCAGTATTAAAGAGTGCTTCAAGCAGTATTAAAGAGTGCTTCAAGCAGTATTAAAGAGTGCTCAAGCAGTATAAAGAGAGCATCAAGCAGTATTAAAGAGTGCTTCAAGCAGTATTAAAGAGTGCTTCAAGCAGTATTAAAATCTTCAAGCGTTAAAAGTGCTTCAAGCAGTATTAAAGAGTGCTTCAAGCAGTATTAAAGAGTGCTTCAAGCAGTATTAAAGAGAGCATCAAGCAGTATTAAAGAGTGCTTCAAGCAGTATTAAAGAGTGCTTCAAGCAGTATTAAAGAGTGCTTCAAGCAGTATTAAAGAGTGCTTCAAGCAGTATTAAAGAGTGCTTCAAGCAGTATTAAAAAGTAGCTCAAAGCAGTATTAAAGAGTGCTTCAAGCAGTATTAAAGAGTGCTTCAAGCAGTATTAAAGAGTGCTTCAAGCAGTATTAAAAGTGCTTCAAGCAGTATTAAAGAGTGCTTCAAGCAGTATTAAAGAGAGCATCAAGCAGTATTAAAGAGTGCTTCAAGCAGTATTAAAGAGTGCTTCAAGCAGTATTAAAGAGTGCTTCAAGCAGTATTAAAGAGTGCTTCAAGCAGTATTAAAGAGTGCTTCAAGCAGTATTAAAGAGAGCATCAAGCAGTATTAAAGAGTGCTTCAAGCAGTATTAAAGAGTGCTTCAAGCAGTATTAAAGAGTGCATCAAGCAGTATTAAAGAGTGCTTCAAACAGTATTAAAGAGTGCTTCAAGCAGTATTAAAGAGAGCATCAAGCAGTATTAAAGAGTGCTTCAAGCAGTATTAAAGAGTGCTTCAAGCAGTATTAAAGAGTGCTTCAAGCAGTATTAAAGAGTGCTTCAAGCAGTAATAAAGAGTGCTTCAAGCAGTATTAAAGAGTGCTTCAAGCAGTATTAAAGAGTGCTTCAAGCAGTATTAAAGAGTGCTTCAAGCAGTATTAAAGAGTGCTTCAAGCAGTATTAAAGAGTGCATCAAGCAGTATTAAAGAGTGCTTCAAACAGTATTAAAGAGTGCTTCAAGCAGTATTAAAGAGAGCATCAAGCAGTATTAAAGAGTGCTTCAAGCAGTATTAAAGAGTGCTTCAAGCAGTATTAAAGAGTGCTTCAAGCAGTATTAAAGAGTGCTTCAAGCAGTAATAAAGAGTGCTTCAAGCAGTATTAAAGAGTGCTTCAAGCAGTATTAAAGAGTGCTTCAAGCAGTATTAAAGAGTGCTTCAAGCAGTATTGGTTGATTTTTTGGCAGAGTGCCGTTACTGTGAGAGTTGAATGTGTATTGGCTCAATCTTGGCCCCGGTGCCTTACACTTGCTGCTGCTGACTCAGTATCGATTTTTGTTCTCTTTTTCAACAGCGTCCTCACAAATATCCCAGACGGGAGGGAGAACTGAAGAATATATATATATATATATATATATATATATATATATATATATATATATATATATATGTTGGGGAATATCTCTAAGGATGGCTCCTACATGACTCTGGCGAGATGAAGATCTTCCAGTTTTAGGTTAGAGACGCTTTGTATGCTGTACAAGGAGACAGACGGGCGAGCGAGACTTGAATATCTCACTCATAGTCTTGTTCCCTGATGATGCTCAGAGGGAAGGTCTTAGAGATAGAGACAGAGACAGAGACAGAGAGAGGGGAGGGGGATTTCTAGTTCTATAAAGTGGGGTGCTATACAGTGTTTAATAATGGTCAATTATTGATTATTATAATCCACTTTA
>WNWK01004091.1:102500-105000 GCA_009830355.1 Cherax destructor
AGGTGTGTATACCGTGAGGTGTTTATACCGTGAGGTGTGTATACCGTGAGGTGTGTATACCATGAGGTGTGTGTACCATGATGTGTGTATACCATGAGGTGTGTATACCGTGAGGTGTGTATACCGTGAGGTGTGTATACCATGAGGTGTGTATACCATGAGGTGTGTATACCATGAGGTGTGTATACCATGAGGTGTGTATACCATGAGGTGTGTATACCGTGAGGTGTATTTCACAGTGTGTATACAGAGAGAATTGTGTCTTGTGTTGCTCTAAGATGCGTGTCTCTCAGTGTATATACACTGAAAGTGTATATACAATGAGAGGTATATATATATATATATATATATATATATATATATATATATATATATATATATATATATATATATATATATATATTATATATATATATATACACACAAACAGAGATGTATATTTATGGATAAAAATCTTCTTGATATCAATGTATGGGATGAAGTACAATGAGTCCCCAGTGTACTTCAGCTCACTTAAGTACACTGGGGTACACTGAAGTACACTGGGGTACACTGAAGTATACTGGGGTACACTGAAGTACACTGGGGTACACTGAAGTACACTGGTGTACACTGAAGTACACTGGGGTACACCACTGAAGTACACTCGGGTACACTGAAGTACACTGGGGTACACTGAAGTACACTGGTGTACACTGAAGTACACTGGGGTACACTGAAGTACACTGGGGTACACTGAAGTACACTGGTGTACACTGAAGTACACTGGGGTACACTGAAGTACACTGGGGTACACTGAAGTACACTGGGGTACACTGAAGTACACTGGGGTACACTGAAGTACACTGGGGTACACTGAAGTACACTGGGGTACACTGAAGTACACTGGGGTACACTGAAGTACACTGGGGTACACTGAAGTACACTGGGGTACACTGAAGTACACTGGGGTACACTGAAGTACACTGGGGCACCCCACCGGAAGTCTTGACTTACGCAACAGGTAAGAGCGCTAGCTGCAGCTTCCTTACCTGACCTCTCTCTTACCACACGATTGACCTTACAGGTCACTAGGTAGAGGTCACATCTGACCTTTCGCTCTCCAGTAGGTCAGGATTTTTTTCCGAAAAGTAATAATAATAATAATAATAATAATAATAATAATAATAATAATAATAATAATAACAGCAATAATAATAATTGGGTCTGCTAAGTATTATTATTACTATTATCATTATCATCACCATCAGCATTATTTTTAGCTCTGGTATTATAAACATTCCTGCAGAAAAGGAGTTTTGTACCGGAACCAAATAAAGGCCGTCCAGTGTGACATCACAGGGTATTTCAAGGAGGTGAGGGAGAGCTCTTGTAAGATGATCAAGGTGGGTTACTCTCTCTCTCTCTCTCTCTCTCTCTCTCTCTCTCTCTCTCTCTCTCTCTCTCTCTCTCTTTCTCTCTCTCTTGTTTGTGAGAAAAAGAATTTACTAACATGATTTATTCTGTGTTTTGATGTCAGTCATCCTGTGGGTAGGGTGGCCCGTGGTCTGGTTGGCAAAGCTCTCGCTTCACACACCGAGTGTCCGGGTTCGATTCCCGGCAAGGGTGAAAACATTGGGCGTGTTTCCTTACACCGGTTGTCCCTGTTCCCTCCATCAGTAAAATATGTACCTGGGTGTTAGTTGACTGGTGTGGGTCGCATCCTGTTGACAAAATTGACCTAATTTGCCCTAAATGCTCTGCATAACAAGGGGCTTTCTATATTAGTAGTATGTCATTGATGTCATTTATGGTCTGCATAAGTTGCATCATGTACTTGTAGAAATAAAGATATTTATCATTGTAGAGTGTTGGTGCTCTTTAATTGTGTCTTCTAGAGCAGCTGATAGAGAAGTTTTTGTGGACAAGGTATAAGTTGTGCGAGGAGAGTGGTGTAGGCTCGAACTTCCGTCCTAAGTCATCATTCCGTTTGTTGGTGCAGAAATGACTGTTGTAGTTGTTTCTTCTGGTGCCTCCGTCGTTGGCGTCACTGCTGCGTTGCCAACGACGCTTTGAGAAGACGTCCTCGCGTGATGCAACGACGTGAAAAAGGACACTTACGTACAATTCAGGATGTAAAGTGTCTTTTCTCCACATGGTATCAACGTACCATTTACCAACGGCAGCCTAACGCGGCGTTTCGCCCACACAGTGGCCTTTATCACTGTATAGGGGCGAAACGTTGTCAATAAAGGATCACATTACGCTGCATTTGCGTCCGTATCCATCGTCTCGGTATTGCCTTGTGCCATTTCTCTCCGCCAGGGTCGGGAAAAAACGATGACTACGCTGTGTAGTTCGTCGCTACGACACCAGGATGCTACCCGAACCCATGACACTGATTCGATTGGATCCTCTTCCGCCTGTTGAACCTCCACCCGAATTCCCCTCTTCCGACCTTCGATCCATCCCCTGATCCTCCTGCTCAGGCAGCCTGGATGAAGGCTCCCACATCAGGCTG
>WNWK01004091.1:115000-148065 GCA_009830355.1 Cherax destructor
GGTTCAAATATTTCACTTCACCATTTAGAGAAATCTCAACATTATTAACCCCCTCGTCTTCAAAAATCCTCCCCCCTCCACAAAAAAATCTGGTCTTGTAACCCTCCCCCCAAAAAAAAACTAAAAAAAAAAAAAAACTAAATACATTCCACTGACCTTGAAAATTGTTTTGGCACGATTTTCTCCGGGGGGGGGGGAGGTAAAAAAGACAGTGCATTGTTGTTTTCTTTTTTACAAGAGCTCTGGACAGGCCAGAATCCATTATTCATGCGATATTTTCAAAAATCTGTTGAATTGGCCCCAGGAGAGGCGCTCCTGCCTGACAATCTTGTCATCAAAACACGGAATATTTTCCGGAAGCTCAGACAAATGTTTATTTAAAAGCGATGTTTATATGTTTATACGTCGAGGCTAAAAATGTGGCTGCCATTTTTTGAGTTTTTTTTTTTTTTTATATATTGTATACGAACGTAATGTAAAGTTTCGGTAGATGTTGTAGATTTAGAAGTGTCTGCTAAGTAGAGTGTATATATAGATTGTGTATATTTTGAGTTTATGTTAATAGATTGTGTATATTATGTGTGTGCATTAATAAATTGTATATATTATGATTGTATATTAATATATTGTGTATATTATGAATGTGTATTAATGGATTGTGTATATTATGAGTATTAAATAGATCGTGTATATTATGGTTTTCTATAGAGTTTAATGTAGGAATGTATATAATGTAAACAAGTGTATATAGTGTAATATAAACAACGTGAACCTGTGTAAATTGCTGCTGTTCACATATTTTTGTACCTTTGTACCAGTAAGTCTCAGAGATCAGGTGAGAAATACCTTTGCATCAGAGCGAGGCGGCACCGCTACAGCGGCTCTTCTCCGTTGGCCTTTCCAATAAAAGAGAATTCTCCTGATTGGGGGCTGGTTCACCAAATTCAAGGCGCGGGGCGAGGCGGTGGCGCGCGCCGCGCCTCCTAACTCGCTTAACACACACGCCTTCCACCTCCGCTAACCAGCCACTGCTGCGCCCGTGTCATCCATCTCTTTTATATATATATATATATATATATATATATATATATATATATATATATATATATATATATGCATTATAAGTGACAGATCTCACTGTCCATCCTCTGGCTGGCAGTGTCTTGAGAAGTGCTGCAGGTTGCTTCACTGTCTCCTGCACTGCTCTGGGAACGGCACTGATGAGGCGTCGTTCACTGAAGACAGACAACCACTCTAGGGAATGGAAGGAGAGGATTTTTGCAAAGTGTGTCTAGTGTGTATTTGCATCATAAGCGGGTGATTGTTGTGTGGGCGGTGATGTATGAAGGCGCTGGGGCACGTTTTGCCCTTTAGTCTGCTTGAGTGTTTTTTCTGTGTGTGTGTGTACATGCTTACAGTACACACTCGTGTCATCTATACACTCACATACCTATAGACATACACACAAATGCATGAACACTCATACACACAGACACAGACACACACAGACACACACACACACACACACACACTCGATGTAGTGGAGGCAGGCTCCATACATAGCTTTAAGCAGAGGTATGATAAAGCTCATGGCGCAGGGAGAGTGACCCAGTAGCGGCCAGTGAAGAGGCGGGGCCAGAAGCTGTGACTCGACCCCTGCAACCACAACTAGGTGAGTACACACACACACACACACTCACTCACTCACGCACACTTACACATATTCTTTCTCACACACATACACAGGAGCTGTGACTCGACCCCTGCAACCACAAATAAGTGAGTACTCACCCAATCCACACACACACACACACACACACACACACACACACACACACACACACACACACACACACATCACTAATACACTGCAGGCTTAAAGATGTGTGTGTGTGTGTGTGTGTGTGTGTACCAGTACTTGCACATTCCTCCATTACCTCCGTCACTAGTTCCCATTTCCTCCGGCCATTGTTTGGTGGCGCTGGTATCCCTCCTAACAGCCTGGTGGAAGGGAAATGAAAGTCTAAGTTACCACTCTGAATATGGTCAGGCCAATTAGAGTGCTGGAAACGTCTCGCCATTGAAAGGGAGCGAGCAGAGTGCCACACTAACGACCATTACCTCACGAATACAGTGCCAGCTTGACGAGAGCCACAGCTATTGTCATCCTTTGCTTAATTTAACCTACAAGAGTAAAAGATTTTTCTTCGACTCTTTTTTTTTGGGTGGGGCTGACGGTAGCGGTGACTTGAAGCATATATTGCAGCATCCTGCAGCAGTGTTGCAGGGTGAGCTGCTGCAACACTGTTGTGGGTGAGATCTTGCAGAATCTTGCAATACTGTTGTGGGTGAGATCTTGCAGTATCTTGCAACACTGTTGTGGGTGAGATCTTGCAGCATCTTGCAACACTGTTGTGGGTGAGATCTTGCAGAATCTTGCAATACTGTTGTGGGTGAGATCTTGCAGCATCTTGCAACACTGTTGTGGGTGAGATCTTGCAGCATCTTGCAACACTGTTGTGGGTGAGATCTTGCAGAATCTTGCAACACTGTTGTGGGTGAGATCTTGCAGCATCTTGCAACACTGTTGTGGGTGAGATCTTGCATCATCTTGCAACACTGTTGTGGGTGAGATCGTGCAGCATCTTGCAACACTGTTGTGGGTGAGATCTTGCAGCATCTTGCAACACTGTTGTGGGTGAAAATATTGCAACAGTAGATATACAAGTTTTTAAGGTCTAATTTGGAATATTCACCCCCGTTAGACCTCTTTCCTTAAATCCGCAGCGTGCTGCAGAGACAACACGAGGAAGATGCGCAGCTGTATGTCAAGGAACACAAAGTAGCGCAGATGGAATGTATCCGAAGCGCAGACGCTCAGCGAAGAGCCGGGGGGCAGGAGCTGTGACCCGACCCCTGCAACCACAAGTAGGTGAGTACAAATAGGTGGGTACACACACGTACACATACACACACACTCAAGAAGGAGGAAGAGGAGAAGGAAAAGGAGGAAGAGGAGAAGGAAGAGGAGGAAGAGGAGAAGGAAGAGGAGGAAGAGGAGAAGGAAGAGAGGAAGAGGAGGATTGAGAGAGAGATGGAAGGAGGAAGCTACATGGAAGGAAGAGATGGAGAGGAGAAACAAGTGGGGAAGAATGAGGGGAAGAGAGGAAGAAGAAGAATTACATTACCCAAGAGGAACAAGGGGAAAGACGGAAATGTAAGAGGAAGAAAGGAAAGTAGAAGAAAGTGAAAGAGGAGAAGGAGAGAGAGATAATTGTGGTAGGAAGAGGAGAAAGTAATAATAATAATAATAAATAATAATAATAATAATAATGATAATAATAATAATAAATAATAATAATAATAATAATGATAATAATAATAATAAATAATAATAATCATAATAATAATAATAATAATAATAATAATAATAATAATAATAATAATAAGAAGAAGAAGAAGAAGAAGAAGAAGAAGAAGAAGAAGAAGAAGAAGAAGAAGAAGAAGATGATGATGATGATGATGATGTTGAGAAATAACATACAAGGATGATGATAATACTTATAATAATGACGAGAAACAATGAACGGAAGCTCCCGTTTATCCATCTTAAAACACTTAAAAAAAAAAAACAAGGACCAAATATATAACAAGTGTCCAAAAAAATACAACACGTGTCCCCAAAAAATACAACACGTGTCCAAAAAAATACAACACGTGTCCAAAAAAATACAACACGTGTCCCCAAAAAATACAAGGCGTGTCCAAAAAAAATACAACGCGTGTCCAAAACAATACAACACGTGTCCCAAAAAAATACAACACGTGTCCAAAAAAATTGTGAAATAATGAAAATGAGACAGAATGTGAAACAGAAATGCATCAGCATAACACAAGCTAGAGAGAGAGAGAGAGAGAGAGAGAGAGAGAGAGAGAGAGAGAGAGTAAGTAAGTTTATTCAGGTATACACAAATACAGTTACATAGATTATCATACATAGCAGCATATGTGTAGAGAACCCAGGATAACCCAAAAAAGTCAGACAAAGTGACTTATTACAGTACAAACGCCTATAATGATGTCACTGAGGTACAAATTCACTAATTTATAAACCGAATTTCTCTGAAAAAAAAAAATTATATTCCCAAATCAGAATGGAGTTGTAAGAGGCAGCCAGCGCCACCTAACCTAAACTAGCCTGGCCTAAACTAGCCTAGCCTAAACTAGCCTAACCTAACCAAATCTAACCTAACCTAACCTGACCTAACCTAGCTAACCTAACCTAACCTAGCTAACCTAACCTAACCTAGCTAACCTACCTAACCTAGCAAACCTAACCTAACCTAACCTAAACTAGCCTAACTTAAACTAACCTAACCTAACCTATCCTAAACTAGCCTATCCTAACCTAACGTAAACTAGCATAACCTAAACTAGCCTAACCTAATCTAACCTAACCTAAACTAGCATAATCTAGTCTGACCTAACCTGAACTAGCCTAAACTAACCTAACCTAACCTAAACTAGCCTAACTTAAACTAACCTAACCTAACCTATCCTAAACTAGCCTATCCTAACCTAACGTAAACTAGCATAACCTAAACTAGCCTAACCTAATCTAACCTAACCTAAACTAGCATAATCTAGTCTGACCTAACCTGAACTAGCCTAAACTAACCTAACCTAACTTAAAGTAGCCTAATCTAGTCTGACCTAACTTGAACTTAACTGGATCTAAGTTGACCTAACAGGGAACTGTCAGCCCTGAGCTGGGTGAAGAGTCGTCAGCACTCAACGTGGCATCTGAGAGCAGCATCCCTCGCCGTGGCATCTGAGAGCAGCATCCCTCGCCGTGGCATCTGAGAGCAGCATCCCTCACCGTGGCATCTGAGAGCAGCATCCCTCACCGTGGCATCTGAGAGCAGCATCCCTCACTTTGCATCTGAGAGCAGCATCCCTCACCGTGGCATCTGAGAGCAGCATCCCTCAACGTGGCATCTGAGAGCAGCATCCCTCACCGTGGCATCTGAGAGCAGCATCCCTCACCGTGGCATCTGAGAGCAGCATCCCTCACCGTGGCATCTGAGAGCAGCATCCCTCACCGTGGCATCTGAGAGCAGCATCCCTCACCGTGGCATCTGAGAGCAGCATCCCTCAACGTGTGTGTGAATGTACTCTCCAGAGAGGAGGGGGAGGGGAAGAGAGACGCTCAGAAAAAGCTTTTTCTTAATTGCTACGAAATCATCGTAGACGCTACAAGGAAGGTTACGATACTTACACGGAGAAATTCTACATGAGTGGTCTACAGTACCGACAAGATGAGTAATTAGACACATGTGCGATATCTGGGTGTCTTTATTTGTAGACGTTTCGCCCTCCAGTGGCTTTATCGATACAAATGCAAAGGCATAATGGGAAGACTGAAGAACTTTACACAAAAGATGAGGTAATCAGTGCCTCAGTCTTGGAGTTGGTGATGAGCACCGTAGAGTCTTGTAGACTACATAGCCTTTAACACTACATAGTTATGTATACAGTCTTGAAGAGTCCCTCAGTCTTCAAGACTCAGGGACTGATTACCTCACCTTTTGCATGTAGTTCTACAGTCTTCCCATTATCTCCTTGAATCTGCATTGATAAAGCCACTGGAGGGCGAAACGTCTACAAATAAAGCCACACCCAGAGGTTGCACACGTGTCTAATTCCTCACATAGACAAATGACTTAGTGTTGACAGTTACTGTTGCAGGACACAAGCAACACAAGCAACACTCCAGATAAAAACAGTTTGATCAGATTATAAAAATCAAATGTAAATCTCCCTCATACATTAGCATTTACAAAAATAAATTGACACACTGAAGGAAGTGAAGGAAGTTCTTCAAGACGAAGACACAAGCGTCTTAAGATTGTTTTTTTTTTTTAAATTTTATGTTCGAGGAAGAGCTTTGTAAACTTCGTATGAAAACGTAGTCTACGTGATGGTGATAATGACGGTGGTGATGATGATGATAATGACAGTAGCGTCATTATTAGTCTATTGAAGGTAGAGAGAGACAGACAGATCTATCCACAAATGCCTTTGGAAACTGGCCTCACACACACACACACACACACACACACACACATACATATACACACACACACACACACACACACACACACACACACACACACATACATATACACACACACACACACACACACACACACACACACACACACACACACACACACACACACACACACACACACTCAACCATTCAAAAAACCAGAATAAGGAAACACAGCCAAACAAACACACAAGGCCATAAGTAAATGACAAAAAAAAAACCACACACAAATTAAAACACCGCCTTCACCTGCAGGCATCACCTTTGCTAAAAGCTCTCAGGTTATGAACAAACAAGAATAACAGACTTTTAGTGGCTATTATCAGATTATCCCTCGAGGATGGCAACTTTTTTCCAGAGATTTTCACTTCCAGGCATCATCAGACCTTCAGCGTTTTGGCTCTCAGTGCCAGTAATTACTGACACATATGCTGTGTATGTACGTTTGAATGTATTATGTATGTAAGCATGTACGCATGTATGTATTTATGTATATATATATATATATATATATATATATATATATATATATATATATATATATATATATATATATATATATATATATATATATATATATATATATATATATATATATATATATATATATATATATATATATATATATATATATATATATATATATATATATATATATATATATATATATATATATATATATATATATATATATATATATAGACAAATTTATATAAGTTAGTACAACATACAGACAATTTATTATACATTATACAGTATACTAAACGTCTGGATTATACTTCTCTCCCCTCACTCTTCAGTCAGTCACCTCCCCCTCCCTCCCTTTCCCCTCTCCCTCTATCTTCTCCCTTTCTCCTGCACGCAGATAGAGGGGAGAAACATAAGTGTATTTTCGTGCTAAGAGTCTTCTTGAGTTTCCCTGAGTGTTTCCGTGCATCGTCTTGAATGTTAAGAAGCAAAGAAGTCGTCTGGTGAGAGAGAGAGAGAGAGAGAGAGGAGGAGAGGAGGAGAGGAGGGCCATTACTGAAAGACAGTGAAAGAGAAGATTTAAACAGGTTCAGCTCCTTATCGAGCTGAGGGAAAAAACGTAATGACAGGAGAAGAGGGAATAATAACAAGAGAAGAGGGAATAATAACAAGAGAAGAGGGAATAGTAACAGGAGAAGAGGGAATAATAACAGGAGAAGAGGGAATAATAACAGGAGAAGAGAGAATAATAAGAGGAGAAGAGGGAATAGTAACAGGAGAAGAGAGAATAACGACAAGGTGAGAGAGGGATAAACGACAAAGCAAGAGAAATCAATGTATAGGGAGGAAGAGTAAACAGCTAAGACTCGCACACGAACACTAAGAAGGAAGTTAAGACACACACAGAACTAGAGTTATAGAGGATAGAACTAGTTATAGAGGACAGAACTAGAGTTATAGAGGACAGAACGATGGTTATAGGAGGCAGACTCCATACAAAGAAGAGACTGACCCCATACATGGATTTACCAGCCTACTTCATATCTCAGGGATGGAGGTGGGTAGGTTAACAATACTCTCATCCAATTCAACTGAATACGAAGACAAACCAGGAGCTGGTTCTCAACCCTACACAAAAAAAATATATATCTAGATGAGTAAGCACTAAAAGGCAGAGTAAAAGATTACAACTCGAGTATTATTGCCCTCACAGAAACCAAGCTGACTGAGATAACAAAGACGGGAGAATTCTCAGAGGGATGGGAAGAGAAAAATAAGGATTCTGTCCGGCTGGGCTTCAGGGACAGGCCACTTGAGACCCCGTCCTAATCTCTTATGCGCGGCAAATAAATAATGAATAAATGGCCCCGGGTTCCAGCGACTGCGATGAGAAATGGGGCATTTACGTCGCAAGATTCCCGTAAAATCCCTCACATTTATGGGTTTTTCACCTCTGTATTCTGCCACTGAATTTACATAGGTAGGGCAGGAGCTCCTTATTGTGTTTCTCACTTCTGGAACCAGTTCCCTTATTCGCATTATTTTTTGTATGTTCACTGGTGTACTTCACTGGTGTACTTCACTGGTGTACTTCACTGGTGTACTTCACTGGTGTACTTTACTGGTGTACTTCAGTACTGTACTTCACTTGTGTACTTCAGTAGTGTACTTCACTGATGTACTTCACTGGTGTACTTCACTGGTGTACTTCAGTAGTGTACTTCACTGGTGTACTTCAGTAGTGTACTTCACTGGTGTACTTCAGTAGTGTACTTCACTGTTGTACTTCAGTAGTGTACTTCACTGGTGTACTTCACTGGTGTACTTCACTGGTGTACTTCACTGGTGTACTTCACTGTTGTACTTCAGTAGTGTACTTCACTGGTGTACTTCACTGGTGTACTTCACTGGTGTACTTCAGTAGTGTACTTCACTGGTGTACTTCACTGTTGTACTTCAGTAGTGTACTTCACTGGTGTACTTCACTGGTGTACTTCACTGGTGTACTTCAGTAGTGTACTTCACTGGTGTACTTCACTGGTGTACTTCACTGGTGTACTTCAGTAGTGTACTTCACTGGTGTACTTCACTGGTGTACTTCAGTAGTGTCTTACTGGTGTACTTCACTGGTGTACTTCACTGGTGCTTACTGGGTACTTCACTGGTGTACTTCACTGGTGTACTTCACTGGTGTACTTCAGTAGTACTTCACTGGTGTACTTCACTGGTGTACTCAGGTGTACTTCACTGGTGTACTTCACTGGTGTACTTCACTGGTGTACTTCACTGGTGTACTTCACTGGTGTACTTCATGTGTACTTACTGGTGTACTTCACTGGTGTACTTCAGTAGTGTACTTCACTGGTGTACTTCACTGGTGTACTTCATGCTCACTGGTGTACTTCACTGGTGTACTTCACTGGTGTACTTCACTGGTGTACTTCACTGGTGTACTCATGTACTTCACTGGTGTACTTCAGGTGTCCTTTGCCACTGGTGTCTTCACTGGTGTACTTCACTGGTGTACTTCACTGGTGTACTTCACTGGTGTACTTCAGTGTGTACTTCACTGGTGTACTTCACTGGTGTACTTCTGTGTACTTCACTGGTGTACTTCAGTAGTGTATTCACTGGTGTACTTCACTGTGTACTTCACTGGTGTACTTCACTGGTGTACTTCACTGGTGTACTTCACTGGTGTACTTCACTGGTGTACTCAGTGATCACTGGTGTACTTCACTGTGTGTACTTCACTGGTGTACTTCAGCTAGGTGTACTTCACTGGTGTACTTCACTGGTGTACTTCACTGAGTGTACTTCACTGGTGTACTTCACTGTGTACTTCACTGGTGTACTTCACTGGTGTACTTCACTGGTTGTACTTCATGAGTGTACTTCACTGGTGTACTTCACTGGTGTACTTCACTGTAGTGTACTTCACTGGTGTACTTCACTGTGTACTTCACTGGTGTACTTCACTGTGTACTTCACTGGTGTACTTCACTGGTGTACTTCACTGGTGTACTTCACTGGTGTACTTCACTGGTGTACTTCATGTGTACTTCACTGGTGTACTTCACTGGTGTACTTCACTGTGTACTTCATTGTACTTCACGTGTACTTCACTGGTGTACTTCACTGGTGTACTTCACTGGTGTACTTCACTGTGTACTTCACTGGTGTACTTCACTGGTGTACTTCACTGGTGTACTTCACTGGTGTACTTCACTGTGTACTTCACTGGTGTACTTCACTGGTGTACTTCACTGGTGTACTTCACTGGTGTACTTCACTGGTGTACTTCAGTGTGTACTTCACTGGTGTACTTCACTGGTGTACTTCACTGGTGTACTTCACTGGTGTACTTCACTGGTGTACTTCATAGGTGTACTTCACTGGTGTACTTCACTGGTGTACTTCACTGGTGTACTTCACTGTGTACTTCACTGGTACTTCATGTTACTTCACTGGTGTACTTCACTGGTGTACTTCACTGGTGTACTTCACTGGTGTACTTCACTGTATGTGTACTTCACTGGTGTACTTCACTGGTGTACTTCACTGGTGTACTTCACTGGTGTACTTCACTGGTGTACTTCACTGTGTACTCTTACAGTAGTGTACTTCACTGGTGTACTTCACTGGTGTACTTCATGTTATCACTGGTGTACTTCACTGGTGTACTTCACTGTGTACTTCACTGGTGTACTTCACTGGTGTTTCGTGTACTTCACTGTGTACTTCACTGGTGTACTTCACTGGTGTACTTCACTGGTGTACTTCACTGGTGTACTTCACTGGTGTACTTCACTGGTGTACTTCACTGGTGTACTTCACTGGTGTACTTCAGTAGTGTACTTCACTGGTGTACTTCACTGGTGTACTTCACTGGTGTACTTCACTGGTGTACTTCACTGGTGTACTTCACTGGTGTACTTCACTGGTGTACTTCACTGGTGTACTTCACTGGTGTACTTCACTGGTGTACTTCACTGGTGTACTTCACTGGTGTACTTCAGTAGTGTACTTCACTGGTGTACTTCACTGGTGTACTTCACTGGTGTACTTCACTGGTGTACTTCACTGGTGTACTTCACTGGTGTACTTCACTGGTGTACTTCACTGGTGTACTTCATGGGGTACTTCACTGGTGTACTTCACTGGTGTACTTCACTGGTGTACTTCACTGGTGTACTTCACTGGTGTACTTCACTGGTGTACTTCACTGGTGTACTTCACTGGTGTACTTCACTGGTGTACTTCACTGGTGTACTTCACTGGTGTACTTCACTGGTGTACTTCAGTAGTGTACTTCACTGGTGTACTTCACTGGTGTACTTCACTGGTGTACTTCACTGGTGTACTTCACTGGTGTACTTCAGTAGTGTACTTCACTGGTGTACTTCACTGGTGTACTTCACTGGTGTACTTCACTGGTGTACTTCAGTAGTGTACTTCACTGGTGTACTTCACTGGTGTACTTCACTGGTGTACTTCACTGGTGTACTTCAGTAGTGTACTTCACTGGTGTACTTCACTGGTGTACTTCACTGGTGTACTTCACTGGTGTACTTCACTGGTGACTTCAGTAGTACTTCACTGGTGTACTTCACTGGTGTACTTCACTGGTGTACTTCACTGGTGTACTTCAGTAGTGTACTTCACTGGTGTACTTCACTGGTGTACTTCACTGGTGTACTTCACTGGTGTACTTCAGTAGTGTACTTCACTGTGTTTCTTCTATCCCAACGAAAATACGAGAATCGACTCGTCTAAACTTACATGTGTGTGTACTCACCTAATTGTGGTTGCAGGGGTCGAGACTCAGCTCTTGGCCCCGCCTCTTCGCTGTCCGCTACTGGGTCTCTGCTCTCCCTGCTCCATGAGCTTTATCATACCTCGTCTTAAAACTATGTATGGTTCCTGCCTCCACTATATCTTTCTCTAGACTATTCCACTTCCTGACTACTCTGTGGCTGAAGAAATGCTTCCTAACATCCCTTTGACTCATCTGAGTCTTCAGCTTCCAGTTGTGTCCCCTTGTTTCTGTGTTCCCTCTCTGGAACATCCTGTCCCTGTCTACCTTGTCGATTCCCCGCAGTATTCTGTATGTCGTTATCATGTCTCCTCTGACCCTTCTTTCCTCCAGTGTTGTTAGTCCTATTTCCCTCAACCTTTCTTCATAGGACAGACCCCTGAGTTGTGTGTGTGTGTGTGTGTGTGTGTGTGTGTGTGAACGTCTATCACCTAAACTCACAAATGGATCAAATTAGGTCGCCTAATTCACTCTAACGAGGTCATTAGAGCACTCCGGGAAGATTTGAGTAGACTGATGCAGTGGTCAGAGAAGTGGCAGATGCAGTTTAATATAGATAAATGCAAAGTTCTAAATATTGGACAGGACAATAACCATAACACATATAAACTAAATAATGTAGATCTTAATACTACTGATTGCGAAAAGGATTTAGGAGTTCTGGTTAGCAGTAATCTAAAACCAAGACAACAGTGCATAAGTGTTCGCAATAAAGCTAACAGAATCCTTGGCTTCATATCAAGAAGCATAAATAATAGGAGTCCTCAGGTTGTTCTTCAACTCTATATATCCTTGGTTAGGCCTCATCTAGATTATGCTGCACAGTTTTGGTCACCGTATTACAGAATGGATATAAATGCTCTGGAAAACGTACAAAGGAGGATGACTAAGTTGATCCCATGTATCAGAAATCTTCCCTATGAGGATAGACTGAGGGCCCTGAATCTGCACTCTCTAGAAAGGCGTAGAATTAGGGGGGATATGATTGAGGTGTATAAATGGAAAACAGGAATAAATAAAGGGGATGAAAATAGCGTGCTGAAAATATCTAGTAATGACAGGACTCGCATCAATGGCTTTAAGTTGGATAAATTCAGATTCAGGAAGGATATAGGAAAGCACTGGTTTGGTAATAGAGTTGTGGATGAGTGGAACAAACTCCCGAGTACAGTTATAGAGGCTAAAACGTTGTGTAGTTTTAAAAATATGTTGGATAAATACATGAGTGGGTGTGAGTGGGTGTGAGTTAGACCTGACCAGCTTGTGCTACTAGGTCAGATGCCGTGCTCCTTCCTTAAGTGAATGTGACCTGACCTGACTAGGTGGGTCATTGGTTTAAGCCGGGAGGTGACTTGAACCTGCCTCGCATGGGCCAGTAGGCCTGCTGCAGTATTCCTTCTTTCTTATGTTCTCAAGGACCGGGGGGATACAACAGCAGTGTCAGTACCTACCTGGTAGTGGGCGCCGGTAACGCCATAAAAACTGAGTATTATTCTCTGTATCTACTATCATCACCATTCTAGTATCATCCTCATTCTAGTATCATCCTCATTCTAGTATCATCATCATTATAGCATCATTACAATTCTAGTATCATCACAATATATATATATATATATATATATATATATATATATATATATATATATATATATATATATATATATATATATATATATATATATATATACGATTGATATCTACATCTCTCTTGTAGGTCTGGGTATTTTTTTTTTGTGTGTGTGGCCTAAAGTAAGATGGGACTAACAAAAAAAAAATCTGTCATGCAGTTTTAAAACCGAAAATTTCCGACAAGTCTTTTCCATCAGAGAGGAGGTACGGGTGGCACCCAGGGGAAGGGCCAGATTCCCAAATCAAATTCGGGGAAATTTTAAGCCCTACCAAACCTTTCTTTAGTCTTTTACATTTTTTTTGGGGGGGAGGAGGACAAATCTGGGGGAAAAATAGAATGTTCCCTCGTTTTTGGGGATTTTTTAATGTCAGGTGTGTAGGTCATGTCAGGTGTGTAGGTCATGACAGGTGTGTAGGCCATGTCAGGTGTGTAGGCCATGGCAGGTGTGTAGGTTATGTCAGGTGTCTAGGTCATGACAGGCGTGTTGGTCATGTCAGGTGTGTAGGTCATGTCAGGTGATTAGGTCATGACAGGTGTGTTGGTCATGTCAGGTGTACAAGAATGGTATACAGTACCGACAGGATGAATTAGACACATTTGCAACATCTGAGTGGCTTTATTTGTAGACGTTTCGCCCTTCAAGGCAATTACCCGACCTTGAATTTGTATTGATAAAGCCACTGGAGGGCGAAACGTCTATAAAAAATGATACCCAGATGTTGCACATGTGTCTAATTCTTCACGTCAGGTGTGTATGTAGGTTTTTACAGGTGTACAGATCAGTTAGTTATCTTGACAGGACGGATAGCCAGGTGTTCCCACTTCTGTCGAAATCTGAGAACATTAAAAGTACCGACAGTGTTTGCCCACACCCACGTACACACACCCACACCCACGTACACCCACTCACACCCACGTACACACACCCACACCCACGTACACCTACCCACACCCACGTACACCCAACCACGCCCACGTACACCCACCCACACCCACGTACAGCCACCCACACCCACGTACACACACCCACACCCACATACACCCACCCACACCCACGTACACTCACTCACACCCACGTACACCCACCCACACCCACGTACACACACCCACATACACCCACCCACACCCACGTACACTCACCCACACCCACGTACACACACCCACACCCACGTACACACACCCACACCCACATACACCCACCCACACCCACGTACACTCACCCACACCCACGTACACCCACCCACACCCACGTACACACACCCACATACACCCACCCACACCCACGTACACACACCCACACCCACGTACACTCACCCTCACCCACGTACACTCACCCTCACCCACGTACACTCACCCACACCCACGTACACCCACCCACACCCACGTACACACACCCACGTACACTCACCCACACCCACGTACACCCACCCTCACCCACGTACACTCACCCACACCCACGTACACTCACCCACACCCACGTACACTCACCCACACCCACGTACACCCACGTACAGCCACCCTCACCCACGTACACTCACCCACACCCACGTACACCCATCCTCTCAGTGCTGTGGCTGACATGGGGAGAAACCAACACAGGCTTCATGTATTTTGCAAGGTCAATTAAGAACAAATTTAAGCTGTGTCAGCCAGTCCCAATTACCAGGTCTTGTATTCGCGAATACCAATTAAGGATAAGTCTAGCGGAGAACAAGGTCGCTGTTCCTGCCAATTAACTGACAGAGGTGACAGGTAAAATAGCGAACCCAGTCAAGGAGGTGATTGTTTTTGTTCCTACGGTCATTGTGATGTCTTCAAGGAATAACACACACACTCACTATATATATATATATATATATATATATATATATATATATATATATATATATATATATATATATATATATATATATATATATATCGTATATATATTGATAGTAATAGTGAGGAGGAGAGGAGATAGAATGCAGGATGTTTGCAGGAAAGCGTAGCGGTGCTTGTAGTGTCAAGAAAAGAGGTGAGCAAGAGGAAGAAGGCCTCCCAGGACCACTAAGAGGACAAGAGGACACCTTAAAGGGCCACCAAGAGAACACCTCCCAGGGTCACCAAGAGGACGCCTCCCAGGACCACCAAGAGGACACCTTCCAGGGCCATCAAGAGGACACCTCCTAGGGCCACCAAGAGAACAAGAGAACACCTCCCAGGGCCACCAAGAGAACAAGAGAACACCTCCCAGGGCCACCAAGAGGACAAGAGAACACCTCCCAGGGCCACCAAGAGAACACCTCCCAGGGCCACCAAGAGAACACTGTACTTCATTACCACGTCCGTGAGAAAATGCAAAGTTGTGGAGTGCAACTAGTGTGCAACACTGCACCTTTGATGCGCAGTATAGTGCCTCCGGTCTGCAACTTTGTTCAGCACTGTATCTCCGGCGTGTAACTTTGTGCAATATTGCGCCTCTGGCATGCAACTGCCGTGCAAGAGCCAGTCTCAACAATCCCACAAACAACAGTTTGCAAACAAAGAGTCGACGTGTGCTCACGAAGGGGAAAAAACAGTCACAAATACTCTCTAAAAGCAATCAAAAGTGAGAGTGGAACTTTGCTTGCTTTCTCTGGTCGTCCTCAGCGCCTCTCTAATTGCAGACGTTTGGCCTCTGCATTTTCAGCCAACTTGACTGACAGCTGAGGAAAGCCAGGAGAGAGAGAGAGATGCAGCATCAGCAGGAGCAGCATCCGCCTCAGCTGATGCTCTCCTCCCCCACACACGCTCAAGATGCAAATGGATATCTGACTAGTGCAAGACGCAGGTTCCAATTGCTGGGGGATCTGTCCCTTCCCTCTGAGTATATTTCTGCTTTGTTAAGTAATGGAATGGGCGGCCTTTCATGTCCACCGTTCTTGGTCAAAATTCTTACCCTTACCTGAAGACTTGATAAACTCTCACTCCCAGACCACTACCATCACTCCCAGACCACTACCATCACTCCCAGACCACTACCATCACTCCCAGACCACTACCATCACTCCCAGACCACTACCATCACTCCCAGACCACTACCATCACTCCCAGACCACTACCATCACTCCCAGACCACTACCATCACTCCCAGACCACTACCATCACTCCAAGACCACTACCATCACTCCCAGATCACTACCATCACTCCCAAACCACTACCATCACTTCCAGATCACTACCATCACTCCCAAACCACTACCATCACTTCCAGACCACTACCACCACTCCCAGACCACTACCATTACTCTCAGACCACTACCACCACTCCCAGACCACTACCACCACTCTTAGATCTTATTGGCCTCCCACAGATCTCTTCGTGAGCCCATCTTCCAGAGTTCCCCTTCAATAGTAGCGCCTCTGGCGGTGGTGTCACTCACTAAAGATCGTAAAGAGTGCAAGAAACTCTCACTATGAGCATCTGGACCGACTCAGAGGATAATACGTAGTATCGACAGTATACAGTGCAGTATACAGTGCAGTATATATGTACATTTCGTAGTAACATTTAGAGATAGGCTTCCTGGCCAAGCCTTAAGTCACGTGACCTACACCCCCTACACATAGGCCGTCCCTCGTAGGGACGGCCTATAATTTTTTAAAGGGGTGGAGGGGTAAGCCAGTGGAAGGCCTCGGTCAGATGACCAAAAGCTCTAGCTGCGGGTCATCATAAGACTAAGATTCGGGTGTCAGGAAACACTGTCCTGTTTCCTGACGAACCTTACCTAACTTAACCTAACCTACCTAACCTAACCTAACTTAACCTAACCTAACCTAACCTAATTTAACCTAACCTAACCTAACCTAACCTAACCTAACCTAACTTAACCTAACCTCTGTCTCAGACTGGAGCAGACCTAGCAAGCGGTCAGAGATGATAGGCTGGGGCGCCTCTACGAGTGCCACTACAATGCCTCACAACAACCTATACTTCCTTAGCTACATCGTAATGCTAAGCCTGTTAGATATTATCGCCCCCTTCATATGAGTTATTTTTTAAGATAAGTGGAACATTAAAAATTAAAATATTATTTGATTGCATTTTTCGACTATTCAGAGCTGAGTGGAGCATTTTCTGACGTACCTCATTTTTTTTAAGCCAAAATTCAGACCCTGATCCACCGCGAGGCCTGGTCACGGCCCGGGCCGCGGGGGCGTTGACCCACCGAAACCCCCTCCAGGTATACTCCAGGTATACGCTTCCAGATATACCCCTTCAGGTATACCCCTCCAGGTACACTCCTCCAGGTATGCCCCTCCAGGTATATTAATCTAGGTATTCGCCTCCAGGTATACCCCTCCAGGTATACACCATCAAAGGAGCCTCCCAACATCAGCTGAATCCATCAGTAAGAATCAGAAAGCAAAAAAGAGAGAGAGAGAGAGAAAGGGAAAGAGAAATAGAGAGAAAGAAAAATAGAAATAGAGAGAGAGAGAGAGAGAGAGAGAGAGAGAGAGAGAGAGAGAGAGAGAGAGAGAGAGAGAGAGAGAAAAGTGAAAGAGAAATAGAGAGAGAGAAAGAAAAATAGAAATAGAGAGAGAGAGAAAGAGAAAAAGAAATAGAAAGAGAGAAAGAGAAAAAGAAATAGAAAGAGAGAAAGAAAAATAGAGAGAGAGAGAGAGAAAGAGAAATAGAGAGAAAGAGAAAGAGAAATAGAGAGAGAGAGAGAAAGAGAAATAGAGAGAGAGAGAGAAAGAGAAATAGAGAGACAGATACCAAAACTTTTCAGAACCAAGATTTCAACACGTACTTTTCACGAAAATTCGTGGCATATTAAAAAAAAAAATATTTGGAAAGGCACCTTTGTGCGAAATGTATTCTCCTTAAACATGCGCTTTTTTTTTTAATTTGTACGTTTTGAAAAAAAAAATTATATATATATATATATATACACAATGGATGGAGATGCGTGTCAGTGATATATGTGATTTTTGTGGCGTGTTTATGTTTTATTTATTACGGTGAAAGAGACAATTTTTGGGTCACAAAATGATGATGGTGGGAGAAATTTAAATGTTGCTGTGGCCACCACCAGGATGGTTCTTTTTTGTATTTTGACAGACACAAATATTTTAATGTGAGAGGTGAAAAAGTGTAGTGGACGAGTGTGTGTGTGAGAGTGAATGAGGGAGAGTGAGTGAGGGAGGGAGAGTGAGTGAAGGAGAGTGAGAGAGTGAGTGAAGGAGAGTGAGTGAGTGAAGGAGAGTGTGAGAGTAAGTGAGTGAGGGAGAGTGAGAGTGAGTGTGTGAGAGTGAGTGAGTGAGAGTGAGTGAGTGAGAGTGAGTGAGGGAGAGTGAGTGTGTGAGAGTGAGAGAGTGAGTGAAGGAGAGTGTGAGAGAGAGTGAAAGTGAGAGAGTGAGTGAGAGTGAGAGAGTGAGAGTGAGTGAGTGAGTGAAAGTGAGAGAGTGAGAGTGAGTGAGTGAGAGTGAGAGAGTGTGAGAGAGAGTGAGTGAGGGAGAGTGAGTGAGATTGAGAGAGAGAGTGAGTGAAGGAGAGTGTGAGAGAGAGTGAAGGAGAGTGTGAGAGAGAGTGAGAGTGAAAGTGAGAGAGAGAGTGAGTGAGTGAAAGTGAGAGAGAGAGTGAGTGAGTGGAAGTGAGAGAGAGAGAGTGAGTGAGTGAAAGTGAGAGAGAGAGTGTGTGAGAGAGTGAGTGAGGGAGAGTGTGAGAGAGAGTGAAAGTGAGTGAGTGGGAGTGAGAGTGAGTGAGTGAGAGTGTGTGAGAGTGAGTGAGAGTGAGAGAGAGAATGAGAGTTAGAGAGAGGGTGAGAGTGAATGAGAGAGAGTGAGAGAGATCAAGGTGCCAGAGAGCACACACACCAGAGTCCAACATGGTCACTACCATCATCACTGCAGTCACTGGGAAGCACTAAAACAGTAAGGGGCGTGGGGGTGGACCGTGCAGATTGAGGGTAGGATAGCGCCAGTCCCTTGAATCAAGAGCCCTTCCGTCAGTGTCAAGGCATCACCACCAGCCACCACTGGTTGGCTTCTTCTGTAATGAATGCCTTATGTTATTTTCCTCTTTTCCTTCTTCATCTTCCTCCTCCTCCTCTTCCTCTCTTCCTCCTCCTCTTCTTCTTCCTCCTCCTCTTCTTCCTCCTCCTCCTCTTCTTCCTCCTCCTCCTCTTCTTCCTCCTCCTCCTCTTCTTCCTCCTCCTCCTCTCCTCTCTTTCCTCCTTCTCCTCTTTCTCCTTCTCCTCCTTCTCCCCCTCTTCTTCTTCCTCCTCCTCCTCCCTCTTCTTCTCCTCCTTTCCTCCTCTTCCTTCCTCCTCCTCCTCCTTCCTCTTCCTCCTCTTCTTCCTCCTCTCCTCTTCTTCCTCCTCCTCTTCTTCCTCCTTCTCTCTTCTTCCTCCTTCTCATCTTCTTCCTCCTCCTCTCTCTTCTCTCCTCCTTCCTCTTCTTCCTCCTCTCCTCTTCTTCCCTCCTCCTTCCCCTTCTCTCCTCCTCCTCCTCTTCTTCCTCCTCTCTCTTCTTCCTCCTCCTCTCTCTTCCTCCTTCCATCTTCTTCCTCCTCCTCCTCCTTCCTCCTCCTCTTCCTCCTCCTCCTCTTTCTTCCTCCTCCTTCTCTCTCTTTCTTCCTCCTTCTCCTCTTCTTCCTCCTTCTCCTCTTCTTCCTCCTTCTCCTCTTCTTCCTCCTCCTACTCTTCTTCCTCCTTCTCCTCTTCTTCCTCCTCCTCCTCTTCTTCCTCCTCCTCCTCTTCTTCCTCCTCCTCCTCTTCTTCCTCCTTCTCATCTTCTTCCTCCTCCTCCTCTTCTTCCTCCTCCTCCTCTTCCTCCTCCTCCTCCTCTTCTTCCTCCTTCTCCTCTTTCTCCTCCTCTCTTCTTCCTCCTTCTCCTTCTTCCTCTCCTCCTTCTCCTCTTCTTCCTCCTTCTCCTCTTCTTCCTCCTCCTCCTCTTCTTCCTCCTTCTCCTCTTCTTCCTCCTCCTCCTCTTCTTCCTCCTCCTCCTCTTCTTCCTCCTCTCCTCTCTTCCTCCTCCTCCTCTTCTTCTCCTCTCTCTCTTCCTCCTCTCCTCTTCTTCCTCCTCCTCTTCTTCCTCCTTCTCCTCTTCTTCCTCCTTCTTCTTCTCTCTCTCTCTTCTTTCCCCCTCTCTCTTCTTCCTCCTTCTCCTCTTCTTCCTCCTCCTCCTCTTCTTCCTCCTCTCCTCTTCCTTCCTCCTCTCTCTTCCTCCTCCTCCTCCTCTTCTTCCTCCTCTCCTCTTCTTCCTCCTTCTCCTCTTCTTCCTCCTTCTCTCTTCTTCCTCCTCTCCTCTTCCTCCTCTCTTTCTCCTCCCCCTCTCCTCTTCCTCTCTCTCTTCTTCCTCCTTCCTCTTCCTCTTCTTCTCCTCCTCCTCTCTTCCTCCTCTCTTCTCTCTTCTTCCCTCCTTCTCCTCTTCTTCCTCCCTTCCTCCTCTTTTTTCCTCCTCTCTCCTCTTCTTTCCTCCTCCTCCTCTTCTCCTTTCTCCTTCTTTTCTCTCCTCTTCTTCCTCCCCTCCTCCTCTTCTTCCTCCTCTCCTTTCCTTCCTCCTTCTCCTCTTCTTCCTCCTTCTCCTCCTTCTTCCTCCTTCTCCTCTTCTTCCTTCTCCTCTTCCCCCTTCCTCCTCTCCTCTTCTTCCTCCTTCTCCTCTTCTTCCTCCTCTCCTCTTCTTCCTCCTCTCTCCTCTTCTTCCTCCTTCTCTCTTTTTCTTCCTCCTTCTTTCTCCTCCTCCTCTTCTCCTCCTTCTCCTTCTTCCTCCTCTCTCCTTCTTCCTTCTCCTCCTTTCTTCCTCCTTCCTCCTCCTCCTCTTCTTTCCTCCTTCTCTCTTCTTCCTCCTTCTCTCTTTCCTCCTTCTCCTCTTCTTCCTCCTTCTCCTCTTCTTCCTCCTCTCTCCTCTTCTTCCTCCTTCTCCTCTTCTTCCTCCTTCTCCTCTTCTTCCTCCTTCTCCTCTTCTTCCTCCTTCTCTCTTCTTCCTCCTTCTCCTCTTCTTCCTCCTTCTCCTCTTCTTCCTCCTTCTCCTCTTCTTCCTCCTTCTCCTCGAAATTATTACATTTATGCGTCGACAAACGCAGGTTTAAGAACCTTCAGAGGATTGGGGATTGGGTTTGAAGAACACTGGAACCCACCAGGATGGAACCCACCAGGATGGAACCCACCAGGATGAAACCCACCAGGATGGAACCCACCAGGATGGAACCCACCAGGATGGAACCCACCAGGATGGAACCCACCAGGATGGAACCCACCAGGATGGAACCCACCAGCAGCCAACACGTACAGAGGCTCCTCTTAGTAAATTAACTGGGGCTCCTGTGGGAGGCTCCTTGAAGAACGACCTTTCAACAGAACTGTACAAGAACACTTGACCTTATCAGACAAATGGTAGCTAAGAACTACTACTTAATTGTGATAAGTGAGTGTACACACACACTCACACACACTCACACACACACACACACACACACACACACACACACACACACACACACCACACACACACACACAACACACACACACTCACACACACACACAACACACACAACACACTCACACACAACACACACACACTCACACACACACACAACACACACAACACACTCACACACAACACACTCACACACACTCACGCACACTGCCAGGAGAAATCACTGCTAACAAGGAGTCCCTGGCGTTGTTCGTCTTGGAAATTTACAATGGCAAAAGCTTTCCATTTCAAGTCTCGATTTTTACTTTAGTTTTCTTCAGGGCTTCAGAGTGTCCCTGAAAGGGGCGAGCTGTCATCTTGGCAAGTCTCCTGTCTATCAGCTGAAACCTGGTAGGCATTAGACGCTCCACTGGAAGGGTGTGTGATAGGAGGGGAGGTGGAAAAGGCGGCTTGAGAGATAGTGGAAGAGGAGGAGGAAGAGGAAGAAGAGGAGGAGGAAGAGGAAGAAGAGGAGGAGGAAGAGGAAGAAGAGGGAAGGAAAGAGGAGGAAGAGGAAGAAGATTAAGAGGAAGAGGAAGAAGAGGAGGAGGAAGAGGAAGAAGAGGAGGAAGAAGAAGAGGTGGCAGGGAAAGCTTTTCAAGAGTCGAGAAAGCTAAGGCATTAGACCTCACGTACAAGATGTTGAACTGGAAGTAGACTGCCTGCTGTCAGCTGGAAGGAACCTGATGTCAGCTGGAAGGAGCCTGCTGTCAGCTGGAAGGAACCTGCTGTCAGCTGGAAGGAACCTGATGTCAGCTGGAAGGAGCCTGATGTCAGCTGGAAGGAGCCTGATGTCAGCTGGAAGGAACCTGCTGTCAGCTGGAAGGAGCCTGATGTCAGCTGGAAGGAGCCTGATGTCAGCTGGAAGGAGCATGATGTCAGCTGGAAGGAAGCCTGCTGTCAGCGGGAAGGAGCCTGATGTCAGTGGAAGGAGCCTGATGTCAGCTAGAAGGAGCCTGATGTCAGCTGGAAGGAGCCTGATGTCAGCTGGAAGGAGCCTGATGTCAGCTGGAAGGAGCCTGATGTCAGCTGGAAGGAGCCTGATGTCAGCTGGAAGGAGCCTGATGTCAGCTGGAAGGAACCTGCTGTCAGCTGGAAGGAGCCTGATGTCAGCTGGAAGGAGCCTGATGTCAGCTGGAAGGAGCCTGATGTCAGCTGAGGAGCCTGATGTCAGCTGGAAGGAGCCTGATGTCAGCTGGAAGGAGCCTGATGTCAAGCTGGAAGGAGCCTGATGTCAGCTGAACGGAGACTGATGTAAGCTGGAAGGAGCTTGATGTCAGCTGGAAGGAGCCTGATGTCAGCTGGAAGGAGCCTGATGTTAGCTGAAAGGAGACTGATGTCAGCTGGAAGGAGCTTGGTGTCAGCTGGAAGGTGCCTGATGTCAGCTGGAAGGAGACTGATGTCAGCTGGAAGGAGACTGATGTCAGCTGGAAGGAGCCTGATGTCAGCTGAAAGGAGATTGATGTCAGCTGGAAGGAGCTTGGTGTCAGCTAGAAGGAGCCTGATGTCAGCTGGAAGGAGCTTGATGTCAGCTAGAAGGAGCCTGATGTCAGCTGGAAGGAGCCTGATGTCAGCTGGAAGGAGCCTGATGTCAGCTGGAAGGAGCCTGATGTCAGCTGGAAGGAGACTGCCTGATGCCAAGTCCCTGGATGGGTAAAATGAAGGCTAAGGACACCGTGAGTGCCCGGCGCTCTGACAGTCAATACCAGAGGCACTAACACTCTGCTGCCTCTACCTGGACGAGGAGGCAATACAAGATCAAGCCATACCAACGATACTAGCACCACCCAGGTAGACCAAACTCTCCTGCCCATTAGAGCTTCAGGTCCCTGCCTCTGGAGCTTCATGTCCCTGCCTCTGGAGCTTCATGTCCCTGCCTCTGGAGCTTCATGTCCCTGCCTCTGGAGATTCAGGTCCCTGCCTCTGGAGATTCAGGTCCCTGCCTCTGGAGCTTCAGGTCCCTGCCTCTGGAGCTTCAGTTCCTGCGTCTAGAGCTTCAGGTCCCTGCCTCTGGAGCTTCAGGTACCTGCCTCTAGAGCTTCAGGTACCTGCCTCTAGAGCTTCAGGTACCTGCCTCTAGAGCTTCAGGTACCTGCCTCTAGAGCTTCAGGTACCTGCCTCTAGAGCTTCAGGTACCTGCCTCTAGAGCTTCAGGTCCCTGCCTCTAGAGCTTCAGGTCCCTGCCTCTAGAGCTTCAGGTTCCTGACTCTAGAGCTTCAGGTTCCTGACTCTAGAGCTTCAGGTTCCTGACTCTGGAGCTTCAGGTACCTGCCTCTAGAGCTTCAGGTACCTGCCTCTAGAGCTTCAGGTCCCTGCCTCTAGAGCTTCAGGTTCCTGACTCTAGAGCTTCAGGTTCCTGACTCTAGAGCTTCAGGTACCTGCCTCTAGAGCTTCAGGTACCTGCCTCTAGAGCTTCAGGTTCCTGACTCTAGAGCTTCAGGTTCCTGACTCTAGAGCTTCAGGTCCCTGCCTCTGGAGCTTCAGGTACCTGCCTCTAGAGCTTCAGGTACCTGCCTCTAGAGCTTCAGGTCCCTGCCTCTAGAGCTTCAGGTCCCTGCCTCTAGAGCTTCAGGTTCCTGCCTCTAGAGCTTCAGGTTCCTGCCTCTAGAGCTTCAGGTCCCTGCCTCTGGAGCTTCAAGTTCCTGCGTCTAGAGCTTCAGGTCCCTGCCTCTGGAGCTTCAGGTACCTGCCTCTAGAGCTTCAGGTACCTGCCTCTAGAGCTTCAGGTACCTGCCCCCTTCCTAAAAACATAAACACAAACATCATCAAGTTATACGCTGGCAAAGGGAAGAATCACATCTACTCAGACGTACCTTTTCACCTGACTGAGAGGCATTAACGAGGCAGCGAACACGACTGCTGCTACCAACAAGACAACGACTACTACTAACGAGACAACTATACTGAGGAATTGATTGGCCAGCAAAGGTGCACATCCCTCCTTGCACGACTGTCTGATCCAGCAAACACAGCCGTGTACACAACAACAGGTGTTGCCGCCAGGTGTGCCAGAGAAACACTTGTTGCTGGACACACCTTAACAGACCCTGGAACGGGTGGTAGTCTCAAAAATTCAGGTCTAACACAAACTGGAAGTTGTCACAGTTGCTTTTTGCTGATGAGACTGTGCTTTTGGTATTCCCTCAAGAGAAGTTGCAGAGCTTGATGGATGAGTTTGGTAGGGTATGTAAAAGAAGGAAATTAAAATTGAATGTAGGAAAGAGCAAGGTGATGAGGATAACAACAAAAATGGGAAAATTAAAGATTGGATATCAATTTAGAGATAAAGGGAATATGGAGGAAGTGAATGTGTTCAGATATTTGGGAGAGACATTTGTTGAAACCTCATTTGTGTTGTTACGATCTGGGGAGTCACGAGCATACCTCAGTCTGTGTATACAACGTTTCGCTCCAAATAAAACTCTTCCCAGAGCGAAACGTAGTCTAATTTCCCCACTAATAGCGATTTATTATAATCAAATAGAAGCGCTAAACCACAGGGGTTATACAGCGCTGCAGGTTATTGTAGGATGCAGGGAGAGTGGGTTGTAAGAGGGAGATGGACGATTAGTAGGGTATGGAGTGCAAGATGACAGTGGATAGTGCAGGGGTGGAGGGTAGCAAGAGATCGAGGTAGAAGGGACTGAGGGAGGTGCTAGAGGTATAATCTTCAGAGTTTGTGTAGTAAGTCAGTTTCTGTCAAAAAGTCAATGAGAGAGTCAGGATTAAAGGAGGGGCCATCTGCAAGAAGGGAAGGTAAAGAAAGGGCCGCAGAGCGAAGACGTCGTTGGAGGTAAATTCTGCGTGCTCGTTGATAGAGTGGGCAGTCCAACAGGATATGTCGAACAGACACTGGAACCTGACAATGCTCACAGAGAGGGGCAGGGAGCCTCTCCATGAGATACCCATGAGTAAGACGAGTGTGGCCGATGCGAAGACGGGAGAGTGTAGTCTCCCAACCTCGACATTGGTGACAAGAAGAAGGCCAGAAACCTATAACCGGTTTAATAGAATGAAGTTTGTTATTCAGCAGGTCAGACCAGCGTTGTTGCCAACGGGTGCGAAGGTGGGTAGCAATGACCGCAAAATAGTCCGTGAAAGGAACACCTCTATATGAAACTGGAAGGTCATGTACTGCTGACCGCGCAGCAGTGTCTGCCTGTTCATTGCCCTGTACGTCAACATGACCAGGGACCCAACAAAAGACAATATCTTTATGCTTGCTAAAGATACGGCGTAACCAAAGGTGGATACGAAGAACTAGGGGTGAGGTGTATCAATTTTACGGATAGCCTGTAAAGCACTAAGGGAGTCTGAAACGACCACAAATGGTGATACAGGCATAGATGCAATACGGATAAGTGCCACAAGAATGGCATACAATTCAGCCGTAAATATGCTAGCCGAGGGTAACAGATGCCCTCGTACGACGCTGTCCGGAAACACTGCTGCGAATCCGACGCCGTCAGATGACTTTGAACCATCGGTGTATACTGCGATGGCATGGGAATGAGAACGGAAATGGTCTAGAAAGAAAGAGCGAGAAGCAGCCGTAGGCAGTTGGGCTTTCGCGCAAGGTAGAGGAATAGAACAGACACGGACAGCAGGAACTTCCCAAGGGGTAGAGGAAAGGGTGAAGCCACATGAACATATAAAGGCGGAAGCTGAAGGGAAGACAAGAGTGAATGCAGACGAAGAAAAGGGACGAAGTAAACAGGGGCGACGAACAAATAACGAGCGTCTACTAACATCTGTGACAATCCTATACATGGAAGGATTGCGGAGGTCATGAGCGAACATAATAGCGAATGCAATGTGCATCACGACGATCGGACAAGGATGGAATGTTCGCTTCTACATAGAGGCTCTCAACCGGGGAAGAACGAAAAGCACCAAGGCATAAGCGTAATCCCTGGTGATGGATGGGATTAAGGCTGGAAAGAGTGGCAGGAGAGGCTGCCGAATATATCTGGTCACCATAATCGAGTTTCGATAGAATTAGGGCTGAATGTAGGCGAAGGAGAGTTCTACGATCAGCCCCCATGAAAGATGTGCGAGGGTTTTAAGGAGGTTCAGCCGGCTATGGCAAGTCGCCTTCAGAGAGGTAATGTGAGGTTTCCAGGACAATCTGCGGTCAAACAGGAGGCCGAGAAACCTGACTGTATCACGTTCTGGGATACGTGAGCCGTATAGGTACAATGGATGATCAGAGACCACTGAACGTCTAGTGAACGTAATTTGATGAGTTTTGCCACTAGAAAACTTAAACCCGTGAGTGGTGGCCCAATCAGAAACCCGGTTGATGGCATGCTGGAGGAAACTGCAATGAGGTGACAGTCAGCACCTGCACAAGCTATAGCAAAGTCATCCACATAGAGCGATGACCAAATATTGGATGGAAGAACAGATGCCAGATTATTTATAGCAAGCAGAAAAAGTGTTGTGCTCAGAACACATCCCTGGGGGACACCTTCAGCTTGGACAAATTCCGGGGAGAGTTCATTACGAACCCGGACCGGAAATGTCTGTCAGTTAAGAAAGCCTTAAGAAAGAATGGTAAGTTGCCTCGGAGGCCTAAGGAGTGGGCCTGGGCCAAGATATTATATCTCCAAGTTGTATCATAAGCCTTCTCAAGGTCGAAAAAGATAGCGATAACCGAATGGTTATTCGCAAAGGCATTACGAATATACGTATCCAAGCGCAGCAAGGGTCAATGGCAGAACGGCCCTTACGGAAACCATACTGACTAGGGAGAGACTATTGTGAGTCTCTAAATACCACATCAAACGTCTATTAACTAGACGTTCCATACCTTGCAAACTGCACTGGTAAGAGCGATGGGACGGTAGTGAGAGGATCACGTCCCGTAGCACCTGGTTTTCGAAAAGGGAGAACAATAGCAGACTTCCACAGCTGGGGAATAACTCCTTGCGACCATATAAGATTAAAGAGTCGTAAGAGGACAGTAAGAGCAGACTGATGTAAATGCTGTAGCATACGAATAGTATGCCGTCTGGCCAGCTGCCGATGATCGGCAAGCAGAGAGTGTTGCCTCCAGTTCTTGAAGGGTAAAAGGCACATTATAGGATTCTTCTCTAAGAGAAGAAAAATCTAAGGGCTTTAACTCGCTGGCAGACTTAGAAGAAAGGAACGAGGGGCATAGATGGAGCCCTGAGAAATGCGGACGAGATGGTTACCAATTTCAGTGGCAACGGCAAGAGGGTGTGCTATATCGACACTAGCAACCTGAAGAACAGGAGCCGGGTCGGGGAGAATTTACCACTTAATTTCCGCACTTTCTTCCAGACTGCACTCATCGAGGAAGCCGAAGTGACAGTAGAAACGTAATCTCGCCAGCAAGTGCGTTTAGCATCACGTATGACACGACGAGCAATAGCTCTCTTCTGCTTGAAATCAAGGAGTCTCTCTGTGGTTCTGTTATATCGATACCTGCCCCATGCAGCACGTTTCAAACGCACTGCCCGAGCACAAGCAGGAGACCACCAAGGCACGCACTTCTGAGGATGCTTGCCCGAGGTTTGGGGAATAGAATGTGAAGCCGCTGTGAAGATGGAGGACGAAAAGAGATGTAAAACCTCATCAATGGAGGACGAGATAGGAACCTCATGAAAGGCAGTAAGATGTGCGTAAAGGTCCCATTTCGCCCGGTCAAATTGCCAGCGTGGGCAATGAGGAGGTGGAGAAAACAGGGGACTTAAGGATGATTGGGAAATGATCGCTGTCATGTAAGTCCGGGAGGACAGACCAGGTGAAGTCAAGGACAGTAGATGAAGAGCAGATGGAAAGATCGATGCAGGGAGAAAGAATGAGTTCGGGGATCAAAATGGGTAGGAGTACCCGTATTTAAAACATGGAGGGAAGAGAAGCAAGAAATGCCTCCAACTGAATGCCACGGGAGTCACAGTGCGATCCTCCCAGAGAAAATGGTGTGCGTTAAAATCGCCGAGTAATAGAAGGGGTGGCGGTAAGGAAGAAACCAGAAAATCAACATCTGGGATAGACATTGCCCGCGAAGGAGAGATATAAAGAACAGTGTGTATACCACTTATTCAAGTGGATACGAGCTGCGGTGTAATGTAAGGAAGAAGGAACATAGAGCTGACGGTATGGAACACCAGTGCGTATAAGAAGAGCACTTTCGTTAAAGGTTCCATCGGAAAAAGGATCCGATGAATATAACAAATCATAGCCTGAAAAGGGCCTGATAACAGTGGATTGTAATTTGGGTTCTTGCAAACAGACCCCAACAGGGAAAACTGAGAGGCAACACCTGAAGCTCACCCGGTTACCCTGAGGCCTCGGATATTCCACTGTAAATAAGCCATGATTTATGGAGAGAAAGATATAAGTGGAAGTGAGAGGAATCTATGGACTAGGGTTAGAAAAGTCCACGTGTGGAGGCAGCGGAAGACCTGTAATCAGAGAAGGAGGAGGACGTTGTGAAGGAAGGGGGGGTTGAGACGAAGAAGAGAGATGAGGAACCTCAGGTGGAGTAGTGTCCATCATCTGTCCAGTCTCTAATATATTCTGCAATAGCTTCCAGTGTTTCGGAAGTCAAAGATGCAGAATGTGGGACTACATTAGAAATGGAAGAAGAGTGAGCAACGATCAGGGAGTCTATAGACTGCACTAAAGTAGAGGGTGAGGAGATAGAAGAGGAAACTGTCGAAGGGGCTTGGGAGGGGACAGGGGATGAAGGTAGTGTATGAGGAGGAGGATGAACCTCCACACACGTTATAGAACTAGTCAGAGGCGAAGGACCTGGCAGTAGGGATTTTTTGCCGGGCTTATGAGAAGGAGGGGGGCGCTGAGGTTTAGATGAAGAACGAGGGCGTGTAGACTCAGGATTGTGCGAGTGAGTAGAGGAAGGAGTGTGGACAGTATGGGAAGCCGAGGTAGGGACCTCGGAGCCAAGATATCAAAGGATTCGAGACGGGTGATTGCGGATGAGGCAACCACAGAGGAAGCCGTGGAAGTTGGGACCCCAGAAGCGGGGCGACGTTTGCAATGCGAGAATAAGAAATACGGGAAGTTTCCTTGAAGGCGAAGATGAGAGACAGCCATAGCATAGGGAAGCCTTCCGCCTCTTTGAGACAACGGATTTCCCGCTCATTCAGGTAAACCTGACAACGGCGAGAATATGAAGGATGTGCCTCATGACAGTTAAGGCAAGAGGGAGGTAGAGTACAAGAAGAACTGGCATGGTCGTCAGCACCACAGACTGGGCATTCGGCCATGGACCTGCAATATTTTGCTGGATGACCAAAACGCCAGCAGTTTCTACACTGCTGCGGTGTGAGGGTCACCTTTCGAACTTGTAAACGTTGACCTGCAATGTAGACCGAAGGTGGCAGTTCTCAGCAGTCAAACGTTAGACGAGCTATATTGCAAGGATAACGTCTTCGCTTATTGGCTGGGAGGACAAAAGTGTCAACTTTAAGGATAGGGAGTTCTTGGAGCTCAAGCTGCTCGAAAATGTCATCACCACATGTCTGGAAATTCCGTTGGACAATGGTGTGGGCAAAATAACAGAACCACAACAAGAATTGGGAATGGTGCTTGTCAAAATAACAGGTGTATTGTCAATGGTCGTAAGAAGAGAAAGATCACGAGCTTGGCCAGCATTCTGGACCTGATGATGCGGGGTGCCGCTCTTGAGAGCGTGAAATGAGATGTTTTGACCAACATGGCGTAGTAGAGCCTTACCAATACTATGGTCTGAAAGATAGGTATTAGGGAAGTTGAGAAGAGTAAACTTTGTCCATTGAGTAGTTTGGAACAGAGTTTAAAGTGGTGACGAGCTGGTCGTTTCTGCGATGGGAAGGAAATGTCGAATGTTATGTGGGTCTTGGTCGTTTGTGTGGGACCGGGGGGGGTCCGATGGGAGACAGGCGAAACGATTCGAAAAGTGCCGCACCGTGAGGCCCGGGAAACAAGGTCAGAAAAGACAAAGGCAATATCGAAAGGGCCAGTGGGGGCCCTGGTACCGAAGCAGGTGACGAACCAGCACCAGCAAGAGGTACAGGGGCATGAGAGGTGTCAAAAGGATCATCCGTTAACGAGGCAGGGTCAGTACTGGAGTGCGGTATCAGGAAGGGGCCCGGGGGTAGTGGGTTCATGGATTGGGTCAGCCATGGTTGGGGTTACTTCTTTCTTTTTATTTTAAGAAAAAAAGAAAAAGAAAGAATAAAAAAAGAATAAAAAAGGGAACGTGGAGGAATAGGTCCTGGAGGAATAAAAGGGGCAACCCCCCTCCGTGCCCAAGGGACCTCAACCCCATAAGTAGTGCAGATGCTGCAGGACACCTCCCCCACCTACCCTTCACGCCAGTAAACCGGCAACCCCGGGATAGAAACCTCATCCACCGAGCCATCTCGGCGGACAAAAGAGGGGGCGGCGGATATCCCCCCAAAATACCGCCTTCGGCACGGAATCGAAATTGGCCTCGGGAACCACCGTCGCCCGAAGATACCCAAAGCCCCCCGGGGGCGGGAAAGAGGATCAGGACACCCCCAGGCGATCAGATTCCGGCAAACTACACCACCGCCAAGGACCTCAACGGAATGGGAGGGAAACTCGATACCCTTCCCCTACCTAGGAACTAGAATGCCTGGGGGAAGAAGCTCCAGGGTAAAACTGGAAAAATAAGGGAGGGATGGGGAGGAGGAAAGGAAAGGGAGGATGGGGAGATTGGGAAAAGGAGGGGGAATGGGGGTAATTAGGTTCGGTCGAGGAAGAAGACCAAAAGGTCCAATTCCTCAGACCGATATCTTTACCACGTCAAGAGCCCCCATAAGAGGGCCTTAGCGGGGTGCTTTGGCACAGAGGGGGGGGCAGAGAGGGGCGCCGCAGACAGAGAGAGAGAGAGAGAGAGAGAGAGAGAGGAGGGGGGCCCCGAACTAAAGGCCAAAACACTGCAGTGTTTTCCCCGGGCGGTTCACTGAACCCAGACATCAAACGTGCACCGGGCGGAGTCTATTACGACGGACAATCCAGGAATTGGAGGCTCCCTGACCACTGTTCAATTCTGCAAAGCCTTTTTGGTACTTGCAGCCAGCATTAAGTTAGCCTTCCCAACAGGGGTACTGGGCTCCTCAGGGAGACCTCCATCACTGCTCTACAGCCCTTCCGTGGCGACGCCTTACGTGGCCTTTAACAAGACCCTCTTAGACACATCCTAGTAGGCCTCTTGGGTGAACCCTAAATATATTTTAAAATTCGTGGGTAAGCTTAAAATCGTATGATTATACCACGGGGGATGGGAGGTAATCAAGCCCGTTAAGAAAGAGGAAGGGTACCTTGATGTTTCCCCATTCCGATGTTTAGGTTTCCCTCAATGTTTGGATCCGTCCAGATGTTTGGGGCCATCCCGTGTTTGGGTCCATCCAGATGTTTGGGTCATCGGGTGTTTGGGTCCATCCAGATGTTTGGGGCCCATCCAGGGTGTTTTGGATCCGTCCAGATTTTGGATCCGTCAGATGTTTGGGTCCATCAGATGTTTAATCCATCAGATGTTTGGGTCAGTCCAGATTGGCTCCATCCAAATATCTTTGACTATCAGAATGTTTGGGCCATCCAATTTTTGATCCATCCAATGTTTGGTCAGCCCAAAAATTTTTGCCCTTCAGATATCGGGGGCCCCCCGATTTTTTGGATCCTCCAAGGGGTTTCCCAATTTTGGGGGCAACAGATGTTTGGTCCATCCAGATTTTTGGGGGATCCAGTGTTTGGGTATCCGATGTTTAGGTCCACAGTTTTGGGGGAGTCCAGAAGCGTCCTCTCCGATTCAGACAACATTATAAAGCCCCCTCAGTGCTAAGCCCAGACAGCTAATTTTAACACCGGCCACAATTTGTTGCTTTTCCACATATACCCCCAGAACCTAGGATGAGTAAAAAAAAATTTTAGCACAGTTTTGGTCGACATAAAGGAAATCATTTGTCCATAAAAAAATTGGAGTCTGAGGTTGAGACCTGTTTATTTTCAATTTTTTGCCTTTTTGGGCGGGGTTGATTAGTAAGTTTATTCAGTATTACAAAAAGAAATTTGAAAAAACATTTTGGTACTGAGAAAATCCAAAAATTTAATTTTTTATATTAAATATATATTAATATAAAAAAAAATAACTGAAAAAAACATTAACAATAATCTGTGTAAAAACCTATTTACACAAAAAAAAACAGTAAAGAAAAAAAATCACAAGTAAAATCAAAATTCCGGGGAAAAAGTAAGTCGCTGCCATTTCTTTTCCGGAGGGGGCCCACCCCCCCTTTCATGATACCCTTCTCCCCGTGTCCTCAGACACCCCCTTTCTCTGTCTTATGGCAGCCTTCTCACGGGCCCGACACCCTTCTCTGTCACATGACACGCCCCGGTCACCCGACCCCTTCCTTTGTGTCACCCCCTTTCTCTGTGCACATAAAAAAACCTTCCCCGGGCCCCGGCACCATCTCTGTGTCTCGGGGACGCCCCCAACATGAACTCATCTCCCAATTCCTTTTCACCGCGTTTGACATCAAAACACGACTCTTAACTTGTTGTCCATCTCCAAACCCTCTGACTACACCATAAAT
>WNWK01004092.1:0-57500 GCA_009830355.1 Cherax destructor
CCCTCTCTTCCAAAACCATTGAGGTGAACCTTCAGCCTCCTAATTTCCTCCTGGAGAACAATTATATAAACAATTATATACACTATGTACGAAGAGAAGGGACCAGTTAATCTCCCAAGAACTTAATAATAGTAGTCACGGAAGTAGAGATAGTAGTGGTAGTAGTCGTAGTGGTACTTCTACTACCACCACAACTGGCATTGATTCTCTGATATTTGGTAAACCTTCCTCGGACATGTCATTGTTAAGTTTAAGAAATGTGTATTAATATTGGTAGAATTACCGACAATATGTTAAGTAAAAGGACACAAATGCAACTAATGTGACATTTCATTATGGCAACGTTTCGCTCTCCAGGAGCTTTGTCAAGCTTGACAAAGCTCCTGGAGAGCGAAACGTTGCCACAATAAAATGTCACATTAGTTGCATTTGTGTCCTTTTACTTATTAAAGAAATGTGTTTTCTACTGCTTGCACTAGCTATAGGTACATAAATGAAACTTTTCTTTCAACTGACCAATTATAAATCCATGGATGTTTTTCCAGATGTCAGGGATCATGTGACCCATTCGTTTTTTCCTGCAAGCAAAGTGGCCAGAGGAAGTAGAGAGAGAGAATGAGTTTTCTGCTATAAAATTTTATAATAATAATAATAATAATAATAATATCTTTATTTCTACAAGTACATGTACAAGGTATACAGACCATAGCTGACATCAATGACATACTACTGTATAGAAAGCCGCTTGTTATGCAGAGCATTTCGGGCAAATTAGGTCAATTTTGTCCCAGGATGCGACCCATACCAGTCGACTAATACCCAGGTACCCATTTTACTGATGGGTGAACATGGACGAAAGGTATTTTATGGAAACACGTCCTAATGTTTCCAGCCGTACCGGGGGATCGATCCCCGGACCTCAGTGTGTGAGCTGAGTGCACTAGCGATCGAGCTGCCTTAGAACTAGAGGTAGCTAAACTCTTTGTCTCTATAGACGGTGCAGTCCCCTTCTATCTGCCTCTCTCATGTACTGTATTGGTGTTTCCATTTAGCAGGGGCCCGCAAGACCTGCTCTTCGTGTTGTATGCTAATGAGAGTTATTGAATGAGCACATTAAGCAAGGTACGAGAATGTCTTCAATGTGTGGCTTAATGGCGGGCGTAGGAGTATTGAGCTTTGTCCTTACTCCCTTCCCCTCCTTTATCTCCTTGCTAGTGTGGGTGTATAGAACATTCCGTTTACCCACTTTCACTTTATCAAGTCTCTTTCCTCTTCCTTCAACTCCCCTTTCTTCTCCCTTCAATTCCCCTTCCTCTCTCTCCAACTTAGTGCTGTGCCGGGACGATTTGCTGCAATGGGTTGGACTGTATTGCTTCTCCAGTAGTTGGTGGTATGCTAACAAGACGAGAAGTTAGCACAGGAGTAGGATGCTGAGCTGATATTACCTGGGGTCAGCGCCCCCCCATACAGGGATGTGTGAGTGAATGAGATGCTTAAAATAATGTGAAAGAGCATTGTGGGATATAATGCTCTTTCCTATTACTAGGAGGGCATCTCCAAGGTGTAGTGAAAGGGCTCTTGATCCGAGGAATTACAGCTCTTGTCTCCTGCCTCAGATCGCATCTAAATAAATCCCCACCCCCACCCTCACTATTTCTCTCTATTCGATTTCCTTGTTGGGGAAATTTTCCCTTGTGAATTTCAGCTTCAAGGTAGATGGAAAAGGTATCGTGATCAGCCCCTTTCCATCGTCGACCTTGGTGATGCTGTCGTGAACTGTGAATTGGATTGTCTCATGACGTGCTGGACTGCCCTCTGTTGACCCCGGATGGCAGCTCGCTTGTCCTTGGATGATGGAAGTATTCCTGGAGGCTGCCTTCGGATCTGGGGGTGGTGGCCAAAGGGGTACGAATCCAGGGGTTTTGCGATCGGCCACTTCTGATCTTGGCTCAGCCTGGATCGGTTGATTCATGCAGTGTCAGCGTGACCAGACTGACTAGAAGGTCTGCTGCCCAAATGGGACAGTTGGCCGACCTGGTGACCGGTCCACCGACCTGCTGACCGACCCACCGACCTGGTGGCCGGCCCACCGACCTGGTGACAGGCCCACCGACCTGGTGACCGACCCACCGGCCTGGTGATCCTGGGTGGCTAACTCTCCGGGGTTAAAAATCCAAAGAAAATCTTATCTTATCTTACACAAATGTTAACTATACAAGAAACCACGCTCCTCCCTTTCTGTAGCTTCATTTATTAGGTACCTTTCTGTGGCATTTTCATTAGGTACCTATTAGCTCTCTTCTTAATTTGATATATTCAGGGAATCTATTTCATATCTTTATTGCTTTATAATAAACAGTGTTTGAAGCTTGACTACCTTCTGTAAGTTCTACAAAATTTGTTTACTCCCCCTAGTACTACACTTGCTTTGTTCCCAACCTTGACAAACTTGGCAGCAAGATATTCTGGACACTGCTTGTGAGAAATTTTATAAACATAATTTAACTTCAGGAGCTTTACTTTGTCTTCAACATTCATCATATCCAGTTGTAACTTAGCATACCTTTGGCTAATCTTTTCAATATATCACTACAAACTGACATAGTGCCAGACAAGTGAAAAATGGCAAATGTAATACTACCTATTTACAAGGCAGGTGACAGGTCCTTAGCTTCGAACTATAGATCAATAAGCCTTACCTCCATAGTTGGAAAATTTATGGAATCAATAATTGCCGAAGCAATTCGTAGCCATCTTGAAAGGCATAAATTGATTAATGAATCTCAGCACGGTTTTACAAAGGGGCGTTCCTGTGTTACGAATTTACTAACTTTCTTCACTAAGGTATTTGAGGAGGTAGATCATGGTAATGAATATGATATTGTGTATATGGACTTCAGTAAGGCTTTCTCTAGAGTTCCACATCAGAGGCTATTGAGGAAACTTAGGCACACGGAATAGGAGGATAATTTTTTTCCTGGGGAGAGGGGTGGTTGACAAATAGGCAGCAGAGAGTTTGCATAAATGTGGAGAAATCAGAATGGGGGCATGTCACAAGCAGTTTTCCACAGGGGTCACTGTTTGGCCCCTTGTTGTTCACAATTTACATAAATGACATAGATGAGGGAATAAATAGCAGCATAAGCAAATTTGCTGATGACACCAAAATAGGCCGTCCAATTCATTCAAATGAGGACATTAGAGCACTCCAGGATGATTTGAATAGACTGATGCAGTGGTCGGAGAAGTGGCATATGCAATTTAATGTAGACAAATGCAAAGTTCTAAATGTTGGACAGGACAATAACCATGCCACATATAAACTAAATAATGTAGATCTTAATACTACTGATTGCGAAAAGGATTTAGGAGTTCTAGTTAGCAGTAATCTGAAACCAAGATAACAGTGTTTGTAATAGAGCTAACACAATCCTTGGCTTCATATCAAGAAGTATAAATAATAGAAGTCCTCAGGTTGTTCTTCAACTCTATATATCTTTGGTTAGGCCTCATTTAGATTATGCTGCACAGTTTTGGTCACCGTATTACAGAATGGATATAAATACACTGGAAAACGTACAAAGGAGGATGACAAAGTTGATCCCATGTATCAGAAATCTATCCTAATGAGGATAGACTGAGGACCCTGAATCTGCACTCTCTAGAAAGGCGTAGAATTAGGGGGGATATGATTGAGGTGTATAAATGGAAAACAGGAATTAATAAAGGGGATGTGAATAGCGTGCTAAAAATATTTAGCATAGACAGGACTCACAGCAATGGTTTTAAGCTGGAAAAATTCAGATTCAGGAAGGATATAGGAAAGCACTGGTTTGGTAATAGAGTTGTGGATGAGTGGAACAAACTCACCGGCTTAAGCCGGTGGGAGAATTGGACTTGCCTCGCATGGGCCAGTAGGCCTGCTGCAGTGTTCCTTCTTTCTTATGATCTTATGTGACCGACCCACCGGCCTGGTGACCGACCCATCGATCTGGTGGCCGACCCACCGGCCTGGTGACCCTTGTGTTTTGCTTACTATCATTCAGTATGGTACGTGGAAATCTTAAATTCAATCTTCTCTCGTTATTTTGTTTTCGTAAGGTTGTTCTACCCTCCACCCCTTAATCCTCTCAGATACGTACGTTTGCAATGCCTTTACTGATAAACATAGCTCAATCCCATTCATTGCGCCTTAGATGCAATTTACTTCTTTTCCTATGATATTTTTTTTATCAGAGACCCTCGTCCCTGTCCGGGAAAATAATAACTCCTGACTTTGTGTAGGCTGAAGGTGCACCTTAAGGCTGTGTTCTCAACGCTACAATCTTCCTACTCGCCCTTAATGACCTTCCCTCTGTTCTCCTTTAAAGTGTTTGGTCAGCACTGTATGTACACCATTTTGCTATTGCTTGTAGAGGTGCTGTCAACTTGTAGCAGCTTCTCTCTGTTTATCTTGTTCAAAGCGTCGACTGGTTAAAGTTTTCAACGAGTCTTGACTTTCGACGCCTTGAAATTATAGAAGAGTCAAAACTTTGGGTGAATTAGACTGGCAAAAGGTGTTGCTGTCTACATGTTAACGCTCGGTATCGATAATGCAACTTTAACCTGTGCTATTTAAGTGTCTTTGTATGCATCCTCACATGTGCTGGCGGACTTTAATTATTAATATTGAAAACTATTATTTTGTTTGTTGCCAGCAAAACATTCCTGCAATAAAGATTCCCAAGTGTCTCATTCCCAAGTGTCTCATTCCCAAATGTCCCATTCCCAAGTGTCTCATTCCCAAGTGTCTCATTCCCAAGTGTCTCATTCCCAAGTGTCTCATTCCCAAGTGTCTCATTCCCAAATGTCCCATTCCCAAGTGTCTCATTCCCAAGTGTCTCATTCCCAAGTGTCTCATTCCCAAGTGTCTCATTCCCAAGTGTCTCATTCCCAAATGTCCCATTCCCAAGTGTCTCATTCCCAAGTGTCTCATTCCCAAGTATCTCATTCCCAAGTGTCTCATTCCCAAGTGTCTCATTCCCAAGTGTCTCATTCCCAAGTGTCTCATTCCCAAGTGTCTCACTCCCAAGTGTCTCATTCCCAAGTGTCTCATTCCCAAGTGTCTCATTCCCAAGTGTCTCATTCCCAAATATCCCATTCCCAAGTGTCTCATTCTTCAACTTATCGGCATTTTAAATAACTTTAAAATATTGCACTAAACTGACCTAGTATAGACCCAGAAGTCATTTGCAACTCACTCCCCATGGGGAGTGAGTAGACTGCCTAGAGTTTTGCAACTCACTCCCCATGGGGAGTGAGTAGACTGGTCTAGAGTTTTGCAACTCACTCCCCATGGGGAGTGAGTTGCAAACTCTAGGCCAGTCTACCCAGGTTATGTTGACTGTGCTTGTGTCACAATCTTCTTGATTGTCGTTGGCTTATTGTAGTCTTTAATATATCGTTGCCATCAAGACTGTTGACGATAGTGTGGGTCCTTTGATCGCCATTATCACAAGAGCCAGGGTCCCGTAGCTCGATTGGTAGCGCACTCAACTCACATTGGTGTCCGTGGTTCGATCGCCGGCACGGGTGGAAACAGACGTGTTTCCTTAAGACACCTGCTGTCTATGTTCACTTAGAAGTAAAATAGGTACCTGGGTGTTAGTCATTATTTATAGTATTTTATTAAATATACCTAGAAATCAGGTGGAGGCAAAATAATTCAATGATAAAATTTTAAATCAAAACATGTTACTTTGTTAAATACTACAGGATATCATACATGTTATTACCACTGTATTACCACTACTGGTGTGAGTAGTATGTTGGGGTCAAAACTAACCTAATTTGCCCGAAATATTGTGCATAACAAGGGGCTTTCTATATACTAGTAGTATGTAATTAATGTCAGTTAAGCCTGTATGTATTGTACATGTACTTGTAGAAATCAAGATTATTATTATTATTATTATTATTATTATTATTATTATTATTATTATTATTATTATTATTATTATTATTATTATTATTATTATTTTTATTTTTATAATTATTTATTATTATTATTATTATTATTATTATTATTATTATTATTATTATTATTAGTTGTAATGAGTACCGTCGTTGTGACCTTCACAAAACATTATCGTCTAAGTTCTGACCTTATCCGTGGCTGAGTGTCAAATGTTACCTACGACTCTGGATATCACATCATTACTACCATTGTGACCTTTTCCTCAAGATGTTGGTTTCTCTGATCCAGTTCTTCTGTAATATATAAAAATACCAGAGTGAAAATAGGAAAAAAACCCACCAAAGTATATATTTGCAATTACTGTAATTTCTTCCATATGGATAATCCTTAAGTGGACGCCTCTAGTCAGTGGAATATCTTGAGAATAATTCTTCTGATTGGCTTCAAACCCTCATTGCCGGTATTTCTTACGTAAATGAAGATTTAGATTATTACTGTACTGCGTAAAACCAATTTGCTTATTTTTTTTTTTTTAATATTTTTAAATGGATAATCTATAACAAATTCGCTACTCCTGCTGATCTTCTTTAAGAAAAGGAGCAGAAATGTTTCAGCTAATGAGTTAATACGTTGATTTATTGCGAATTTTGTAATGATTTATTAAGAATTTTATTATGATTTATTACTCTTTCTAGTGTTATTTTCCGAATAATTACTTGTAACAATTTTGTAAATCAATATTTAATCAGTCAAGTACCACGTACATTACTGATTAATAGTCAGTAAAGTACCACGTACATTACTAATTAATAATCAGTAAAGTACCACGTACATTATTGATTAATAGTCAGTAAAGTACCACGTACATTACTTACTAATAATCAGTAAAGTACCACGTACATTATTGATTAATAGTCAGTAAAGTACCAAGTACATTACTTACTAATAATCAGTAAAGTACCACGTACATTACTTACAAATAATCCATAATGCACCACGTACATAACTGATTAATAATCCATAATATACCACGTGCATTACTGATTAATAAACAGTAAAGTACCACGTACAATATTGATTAATCGTCCCCTCGTCTAATCTAGGAAAGCTTATAACAAAAAAGTCAAATTTTTATTTTTATTATGTTTTTGATGTGTATTTTGGCTCAATATCTCACATACGCTCACCCCCAAAAAAAATCCTCTCGAACGTTTTATCACGGACGGGACGCAATTAACTGTCCTTGTATAATTTTTCTCATTTTTTTTTCATCTGTGAAAACTCTCGTGAAATGTATTTTAAAAATTTTTGTTTGCGTCATATTGATTCACTCTCTGTTTTTAAGATTTTCGTTAGCTGTTAAAAATGATTATTATTCAAGTTTAAGGGAATTTCGCTTAGCAGATTAGAAGATATTCTTCTCTGTCTCCCTCTGTCTCTCTCTGTGTCTCTGTCTGTCTGTCTGTTTCTCTGTGTGTCTCTGTCTCTCTGTCTCTGTGTGTCTCTGTCTGTTTGTCTGTCTCTCTGTGTGTCTGTCTGTCTGTCTGTCTGTCTGTCTGTCTGTCTGTCTGTCTGTTTGTCTGTCTGTCTGTCTGTCTCTGTCTGTCTGTCTGTCTCTCTCCATATATATATATATATATATATATATATATATATATATATATATATATATATATATATATATATATATATATATATATATATATATATATATGGTAGTAGGTTGGTAGACAGCAACCACCCAGGGAGGTACTACCGTCCTGCCAGGTGACTGTGAAACAGAAACCTGAAACTGTTTTACATGATGGTAGGATGGCTGGTGTCTTTTTTCTGTCTCATAAACATGCAAGATTTCAGGTACGTCTTGCTACTTCTACTTACACTTAGGTCCCACTACTCAAACATGTACACGTGTATGTATACACACTCATCTGAGTTTTCTTTGATTTTATCTTAATAGTTCTTGTTCTTATAATTTTTCCTTTTCCTTTCATATCCATGGGGAAGTGGAATAAGAATCTTTCCTCCGTAAGCCATGCGTGTTGTAAAAGTCAACTAAAATGCCAGGAACAATGGGCTAGTAACCCCTTTTCCTGTATAGCTTACTAAAAAGAAGAAGAAGAAAACCGTCAAAGTGGGATGTTTGAATGTGCGTGGATGTTGTGCGAATGATAAAAAAGAGATGATTGTAGATGTTATGAATGAAAAGAAGCTGGATGTCCTGGCTTTAAGTGAGACAAAGCTGAAGGGGGTAGGAGAGTTTCAGTGGGGAGAAATAAATGGGATTAGGTCAGGGGTTTCAAATAGAGTTAGAGCTAAAGAAGGAGTGGCAATAATGTTGAATAATCAGTTATGGCAGGTAAAGAAGAAATATAAATGTATAAATTCAAGGATTATGTGGATTAAAATGAAGGTTGGATGTGAAAAGTGGGTTATAGTAAGTGTTTATGCACCTGGAGAAGAGAGAAGTGTAGAGGAGAGAGAGAGAGATTTTGGGAAATGTTGAGTGAGTGTGTGGGGAGTTTTGAACCAAGTGAGAGAGTAATTGTGGTTGGGGATCTTAATGCTAAAGTGGGTAAAAATGTTGTGGAGGGAGTAGTAGGTAAATTTGGGGTGCCAGGGATAAATGTAAATGGGGAACCATTAATTGAGCTATGTGTAGAAAGAGGTTTGGTAATAAGTAATACATATTTTATGAAAAAGAGGATAAATAAATATACAAGGTATGATGTAGCACGTAAGGAAAGTAGTTTGTTGGATTATGTATTGGTGGATAAAAGGTTGATGGTTAGGCTTCAGGATGTACATGTTTATAGAGGGGCAACAGATATATCAGATCATTAGTTGGTTGTAGCTACAGTTAGAGTAAAAGGTAGATGGGACAAAAAGAAAATGGCAACAGCAAGTAAGAGAGAGGTAAAAGTGTATAAACTAAGGGAGGAGGAAGTTAAGGTGAGATATAAGCAACTATTGGCAGAAAGGTGGGATAGTGCAAGTATGAGTAGTGGGGGGGTTGAAGAGAGTTGGGATAGTTTTAAAAATGCAGTATTAGAATGTGGGGCAGAAGTTTGTGGCTATAGGAGGGTGGGTGCAGGAGGAAAGAGGAGTGAGTGGTGGAATGAAGAAGTAAAGGGTGTGATAAAAGAGAAAAGGTAGCTTATGAGAGGTTTTACAAAACAGAAGTGTTAATAGAAGAGCAGAGTATATGGAGAGTAAAAGAAGGTGAAGAGAGTGGTGAGAGAGTGCAAAGAAGAGCGGATGAAAGAATGGGAGAGGCTCTGTCAAGAAATTTTCTGAAAACAAGAAAAATTTTGGAGTGAGATAAACAAGGTAAGAAAGCCTAGGGAACAAATGGATTTGTCAGTTAAAAACAGAGTAGGGAGTTAGTAGATGGGAGCTGGAGGTATTGGGTAGATGGCGGGAATATTTTGAGGAACTTTTAAATGTCGATGAAAAAGGGAGGCGGTAATTTCATGTACTGGCCAGGGAGGTACAACATCGTTTAGGAGTGAAGAAGAGCAGGATGTGAGTGTGGGGAGGTGCGTGAGGCATTACGTAGAATGAAAGGGGTAAAGCAGCTGGAACTGACGGGATCATGACAGAAATGTTAAAAGCAGGGGGATATAGTGCTGGAGTGGTTGGTATTTTTGTTTAATAAATGTATGAAAGAGGGAAGGTACCTAGGGATTGGCAGAGAGCATGTATAGTTCCTTTATATAAAGGAAGGGGATAAAAGAGAGTGTAAAAATTATAGGGAATAAGTTTACTGAGTATACCAGGTAAAGTGTATGGCAGGGTTATTATTGAAAGAATTAGAGGTAAGACAGAGAGTAGGATTGCAGATGAGCAAGGAGGCTTTAGAGTGGGTAGGATGTGTAGATCAAGTGTTTACAGTGAAGCATATATGTGAACAGTATTTAGATAAAGGTAGAGAAGTTTTTATTGCATTTATGGATTTAGAAAAGGCATATGATAGAGTGGATAGGGAGCAATGTGGCAAATGTTGCAAGTGTATGGAATAGGTAGTAAGTTACTGAAGGCTGTAAGAGTTTTTATGAGGATAGTGAGGCTCAGGTTAGGGTGTGTAGGAGAGAGGAGATTACTTCCCGGTAAAAGTAGGTCTTAGACAGGGATGTGTAATGTCACCATGGTTGTTTAATATATTTATAGATGGGGTTGTAAAAGAAGTAAATGCTAGGGTGTTGGGAGAGGGTGGGATTAAATTATGGAGAATTAAATGCAAAATGGGAGTTGACAGTTACTTTTTGCTGATGATACTGTGCTTATGGGAGATTCTAAAGAAAAGTTGCAAAGGTTAGTGGACGAGTTTGTTAGAGTGTGTAAAGGTAGAAAGTTAAAAGTGAACATAGATAAGAGTAAGGTGATGAGGGTATCAAACGATTTAAATAAAGAAAAATTGGATATCACATTGGAGAGAGGGATTATGGAAGAAATAAATGTTTTCAGATATTTGGGAGTTGATGTGTCAGCGGATGGGTTTATGAAGGATGAGGTTAACCATAGAATTGATGAAGGAAAAAAGGTGAGTGGTGCATTGAGGTATCTGTGGAGACAAAAAACGTTATCCATGGAGGCAAAGAAGGGAATGTACGAAAGTATAGTGGTACCAACACTCTTATATGGGTGTGAAGCATGGGTTGCAAATGCTGCAGCGAGAGGAGGCTGGAGGCAGTGGAGATGTCCTGTCTAAGGGCAATGTGTGGTGTAAATATTATGCAGAAAATTCGAATGTGGAAATTAGAGAAGGTGTGGAGTTACTAAAGTATTTGTCAGAGGGCTGAAGAGGGTTGTTGAGGTGGTTTGGTCATTTAGAGAGAATGGATCAAAGTAGAATGACTTGGAGAGCGTATAAATCTGTAGGGAAGGAAGGCGGGGTAGGGGTCGTCCTAGAAAAGGTTGGAGGGAAGGGTAAAGGAGGTTTTGTGGGCGAGGGCTTGGACTTCCAGCAAGCATGTGTGAGCGTGTTAGATAGGAGTGAATGGAGACGAATGGTTTTGGGACATGACGATCTGTTGGAGTGTGAGCAGGGTAACATTTTGTGAAGGGATTCAGGAAACCAGTTAATTGATTTAGTTGGACTTGAGTCCTGGAAATGGGAAGTACAATGCCTGCACTTTAAGGAGGGTCTGAGATAGTGACAGCTGGGAGGGACTATTCTCAGCTGTCGTATCTGAGCTCCTCTGCAAAGACAGTGATTATGTATGAGTGTGGTGAAAGTGTTGAATGATGATGAAAGTATTTTCTTTTTGGGGTTCTTCTTTCTTTTGGGTCACCCTGCCTCGGGGAGACGGCCGACTTGTTGAAAAAAAAAAAAAAAATATATATATATATATATATATATATATATATATATATATATATATATATATATATATATATATATATATATATATATATATATATATATATATATATATAAGATGCTACTTTCTAGATGGTTTCTTTGCCTATAATAAATTTCTAATAGATTAGAATGTTGATTTGCTGCTACAGCACCACCACCACTCACCACAACTCACCACCACCACCACCACTCACCACCACCACTCACCACCACCACTCACCACCACCACTCACCACCACCACCACCACCACTCACCTCCATATATATATATATATATATATATATATATATATATATATATATATATATATATATATATAGGTGATGGTGAGTGGTGGTGGTGGTGGTGGTGGTGGTGTGGTGGTGGTGGTGGTGGTGGTGAGTGGTGGTGGTGGTGGTGAGTTGTGGTGAGTGGTGGTGTGCTGTAGCAGAGCAAATCAACATTCTATCTATAGAAATTATAAAAGAAACCATCAGAAATAGCATCTTATATATATATATATATATATATATATATATATATATATATATATATATATATATATATATATATATATATATATATATATATATAATATATATATATATATATATATATATATATATATATATATATATATATATATATATATATATATATATATATATATATAAGATGCTACTTCTAGATGGTTTCTTTGCCTATAATATATTTCTTATAGATTAGAATGTTGATTTGCTCGCTACAGCACCACCACCACTCACCACAACTCACCACCACCACTCACCTCCACCAATACTCACACCACTACTCACCACCACCACTCACCACCACCACCACCACTCACCACCACCACCACCACCACTCACCACCACCACTCACCACCACCACTACTCACCACCACCACCACCACCACTCACCACCACCACCACTCACCACCACTCACCACTCACCACCACCACCATCAAGAGACTAAGGAGAAACATTAACGTGTGAAGCACCAACACTCCTCCCCACTTTCCTTAATGTATTACTTAATGGCAAATGCCAAAATTATGCCTCCTTGAAAATAATTCCTCACCAAGGTTTAAACGTAAACTTCAACATTTTCCAAACTTCCGGATACTAAATGCCAGCCTAAGTACTTCCAGGATTTTACCGTAATGCATTCTCTCTCACTCATTTTCGCTAAAAACCTTATACAATGCACGCTTTCTCCCCTTTCTTTTTCTCTATTTCACACATGAAATATAATCTATTGGACTTTATAACAATATGTTCATAAAATTATTAATGTATTTTCATTATGGTGGTTCCTGGGGTAATCATTCTCACCAACCATCTGCACCTCACAATCTGATTTACCGAAGTGAATCAGGCTGTGAGGTGCATGTACCTCGTAGGCTGATTCAAGATGCGTGTACCTCGAAGTCTGATTCAAGATGCTTGTACCTCGAACTCTGATTCAAGGTGCTTGTACCTCGTAGTCTGATTCAAGATGCTTGTACCTCGTAGTCTGATTCAAGGTGCTTGTACTTCTAAGTCTGATTCAAGATGCTTGTACCTCGAAGTCTGATTCAAGATGCTTGTTCCTCGAAGTCTGATGAACAAACGTTAGCCAGTGTGCTTGCCTTCATACAACCAGAAACAATTCACACACAAAAGCTTAAAATAACCCAACGAATACTTTCACGAGGTCAGCAAACGAAATAAAAGAACAGGAAGAAATGTGAATTTTTCTGAGCGATCATATCTTACCCTTAGAAATCAAAATAACACTGAGAATTGAAAGGCACAATACTGTGACTGGAACAATACACAAATAACCCCTACATAGGAGACGAAATTTCAGTCAGACCTGGACCATTAACTAATCACAATGTATAATTATAACCATACTCTTTTAAAGGGGTGAACCGGTAAGCCAACGGAAGGCCTCGGTCAGATGACCAAAAGCTCCGGGTCATCATATGACTAAGACCCGCGTCAGGAAAAGCTTGTCATTTTTCCTGATAAACCTTACCTAACTTAAGTACTCACACAATGTGACCATTTAACAACTGACATAATTTCTACTGCCTACCCTACAACTTACTATACAGCTGACTGAATGGCCTACTCTAGGGCCTATTCCGCTACTTCATCTAAGAGCTCAGATCCTGTTTAGCCTACTGGATTCCAGACAAGAGTTACGGTCTGGTGTAACACTGTGGGAGTGTTACTACACACACACGTAATAGCCAGCGTATTACACTGAGGCTGCAGCTCCACACTGCTTCACAGATAACAGTTTTACTCGTAACTTTATGACCAGTTATTAAACGGCTCTCACTTGTAACACCAAGTGCGTATTACGTGCTTGGATATACGTGAGGATAATGGGAATATTATTATAACAGAGGCAGTGTGTGCCTCACTGCCACTCATAAACCAAGATAACCCGCTCACCAGGTATGATGGTGATAACACCCACCAGCACCTACTAGCTGGGTTATTCTCACTATTTCCTGCAATACCTCGTGAGCTATTCACCATTACCTGACGATACACAAGGTAAAAGCTCTTTCAGATAGAATACTGAAGGCTTCAGGTGAGTTTAAGTTGAGTTGGGAAGGTAGTGGTGTTTGAAGGTCAGTAGTGACGTGAGTTCTGACTGACTAGAGGTTTAAATTTGGAGAAAATGTTTAATTTTCAGTAGAGAAATTATCTGAAGATGTTGCAGCAGGAGACAGAAGAAGACGAGGCAATCAGTCCCTCAGCCTAGAATATTGTGGTGTCTGGAGGACAGTGGCAACGTGTTTTTTGGCTTACTGGAGGCTACATTTTGGACATAATTTTTGTTCAAGTTCTCAGTTAGTAACCCCCTCCAGGTATACTCCAAAAAATTAGCAAATAGTTGAGGCTAATGTTTTTCTGGTGAGACCATCTTGCCCAGTTATTTTTTCCTGAATCGTCTAAACAAGTCATTTCCTGCTTGATTTTTTTTTTTTTTAGATTTTGCCACTTAAGTTGTTAGTTTATTTCTGCTTGTCATGTAGGAAAGCCTTCATGTATTTTGTATTTCATGAAGAATAACTTACTTGGTTGTTAGGAAAACTTTCATCATGGCAGATCCACTACAAACATTGTTCAGTATCTATACTTTCCAAAAATTATATATTTTTTTGTCATAAAAGCTGGATATTTTTTTTACATAGATCAGTTTTACAGGCTAAGATCTGTTATCCAACCTCAGCTCATTCAAAGCCCAGCTCTAACCCCGGGATGCCATCCACAACAGTCAACTAACACCCAGGTACCTACTTACTGCAAGGTAAACAGAGGCAGCAGCAGCATCAATAGCTGTAAGGAGACATGCCCAACATTTGCACCCATACCGTGGATCGAACCACGGACCTTCAGTATGTGAAATAAGTGCGCTACAAACCAAGCCACGGCTCCGAAGGTTAATTTCTTGTCAGTGAACTTGCCGGGTCACACATCTTCTTGAAGACACTTCCTGCGGAAGTCCATCAGGTTCTTATCCCTTACGAAGACAAGACTAGCTTGACACGAAGAAAAAGTCACAATACCGTGACTCGAACAATACACAAATAACCGGCACACAGGGTAATGAAATTCATGACGGTGTTTCGGACCGACCTGGACCAATAAGTAGCCACACAGGATTAGTTAATGGTCCAAGTCGGACCGAAACGTCGTCGTAAATTTGCCTCTCCTTTGTGCGTGTTATTTTTGCACAGCTTAACAGGAGTGGAAAACCTAATTAAGTCAAGAGGTGTCGAACAGGTGGTAGATAAGGAGATAAATTGTATAAACACCGACATGATGAAAAAATAGACACAAATGCAGTATATTGTGGGCGAAACGTAGTCAGTAAAACACAGCATTATACTGAATTTGTGTCTATTTTTTCCAAGGTAAATAAGATGACACAGAGGATATTAAATTGAAACAGAAAAAAATTATATAACTGCTTTTAGATTGAGCTGTGTATTTAACGAGTCCAAAACAGACATTTAACACTACAATGTTATAAATGTTAGTTTTTTCCCGCTAGGAAAACAGAACAGTCCTGACAGGAAGCCTCTATCACATGTACTTACCCTGTTGGTATGGGTACGACAGGAAGGTGTGCCAGAGCCCACAGGAGAATGGGGCACACGGTGTCACTATTGCAAACTACGATGCCAGCCAACCAGACGGGCTCGCATCGTATGCAAACCAGCTTGCATATGCAATGATAAACTAACTAGACTACAACCCTTGTTGCAACAAGTCGGACACTCAGCCTCTGTGGTTGCAGGTGCGACTTCCTTCAGTGTTTTCACCAAAATTAACTTCAGAAGTGTTCATTCAGTTGCCTTCGATGGAGAGTAACTTTATAAAAATAAATATTATTATTATTATTATTATTATTATTATTATTATTATTATTATTATTATTGTTATTATTATTATTATTATTGTTATTATTATTATTATTATTATTATTATTATTATTATTATTATTATTATTATTATTATTATTATTATTATTTTTATTAATTTTATTATTATTATTATTATTATTATTATTATTATTATTATTATTATTATTATACTACTACTACTACTATATTATTATTATAAAGTTATTCAAGTTTCAATCAGTTTCAATAAACTTTGGGTAAATAAAAATAATTTACACAATTTCATTAACTAAATTTTTTATCAACCGACTTTAGAAAACAATATTTTTTTTCTTTATTTTACGTCCTGTTGTATGTTAATTATTCTGTTTAATTTTATATAGCTTTATATTATCAAAATTTTATCCAGTTATATTGATATATGTATTTTATCTTTTGATAATGATTATGAGGAGTTATACAGACTTTAGGTATCAAATATTTGGGATAGGCCCACTGAAGCATTAATACTGTAGCATAAATACTGTAGCATTAATACTGTAGCATTAATACTGTAGCATTAATACTGTAGCATTAATACTGTAGCATTAATACTGTAGCATTAATACTGTAGCATAAATACTGTAGCATTAATACTGTAGCATTAATACTGTAGCATTAATACTGTAGCATTAATACTGTAGCATTAATACTGTAGCATTAATACTGTAGCATTATTATCGATGTTTGGTGAGTGGACTGTCAACATTATTCCGAAAATTTCATGGGTGGATTCAGTAAAGCGTAGCTTTATTTAATTATTGGATTAAAAAAAAGCGTATCTTTATTAAATCCACCCATGAAATATTGTGTTGTGTGATATAGAATTAGAATTAGTAGAATTAGATTGCCATGAAATTTTGTGTTGTGTGATGTAGAATTTCATATTGTACCAATATGGGTAATGAACTCTGCCTTATTCACAGGAATATTTATTACTGGCTAAGGCAGTAAATATCTGTAGGCGATTCATTGTAATATCCGCAATTTTTCTGCTGTATTCTGCTAGGATTCAATTTCTATCGCTTGAAGGTATTTCTGATGTGGTATATATGCACTAACACCACGAGTGCTTACTATATTATCCACGGAAAAAAAAATCCATCTGTAAGCTTTAAAGGCTATCACCTTCACGAAGGCCAATAAAGGTAAAATCCACTGAGTTACTAGTGTGAAAAATACTCCCAAAGGCAAGAATTAAACTATTGGGGATTACGAAGGTACACATAGTAATGATATGTTAAGTGAAATTACACAAGACGCATTAGTTACACTTGTATTATTTGATCTAACAAGATACACGTACACTGCAATGAGGATATATCTTCCCCTCTCACCTGAAGTCGATCAGAGGAGCACTTGTCAACAACTGGCATTAGTAGAATAAGGGTTTAACAAGAGAGCACAGCAACAGCCAACTACACACTCAACAAGGGTTTAACAAGAGAGCACAGCAACAGCCAACAACACACTCAACACACTCAACAAGAGTTTAACAAGAGAGCACAGCAACAACCAAAAACACACTCAACAAGGGTTTAACAAGAGAGCACAGCAACAACCAACAAAACACTCAACAAGGGTTTAACAAGAGAGCACAGCAACAACCAACAACACACAACAAGGGCTTAACAAGAGAGCACAGCAACAACCAATAACACACTCAACAAGGGTTTAACAAGAGAGCACAGCAACAGCCAACAACATACAACAAGGGTTTAACAAGAGAGCACAGCAACAGCCAACAACACACTCAACACACTCAACAAGGGTTTAACAAGAGCACAGCAACAGCCAACAACACACTCAACAAAGGTTTAACAAGAGAGCACAGCAACAGCCAACAACACCCTCAACACACTCAACAAAGGTTTAACAAGAGAGCACAGCAACAGCCAACAACACACTCAACAAAGGTTTAACAAGAGAGCACAGCAACAGCCAACAACACACTCAACACACTCAGCAAGGGTTTAACAAGAGAGCACAGCAACAGCCAACAACACACTCAACAAAGGTTTAACAAGAGAGCACAGCAACAGCCAACAACACACTCAACAAAGGTTTAACAAGAGAGCACAGCAACAGCCAACAACACACTCAACACACTCAACAAGGGTTTAACAAGAGAGCACAGCAACAGCCAACAGCACACTCAACACACTCAGCAAGGGTTTAACAAGAGAGCACAGCAACAGCCAACAACACACTCAACAAAGGTTTAACAAGAGATCACAGCAACAGCCAACAACACACTCAACACACTCAGCAAGGGTTTAACAAGAGAACACAGCAACAGCCACCAACACACTCATCAAAGGTTTAACAAGAGAGCATAGCAACAACCAACAACACACTCAACAAAGGTTTAACAAGAGAGCACAGCAACAGCCACCAACACACTCAACAAAGGTTTAACAAGAGAGCACAGCAACAGCGAACAACACACTCAACACACTCAACAAAGGTTTAACAAGAGAGCACAGCAACAACCAACAACACACTCAACACACTCAACAAAGGTTTAACAAGAGAGCACAGCAACAGCCAACAACACACTCAACAAAGGTTTAACAAGAGAGCACAGCAACAACCAACAACACACTCACACACACGACCAGCTAAATACCTTACATAGAAAAAAACATAAAATAAAAATGTTCTAATTAACGATTCGTATGAGCCACCACCTAATGACGACAAACCGGATGCTGACTGCCAATTACCACTGCTCTTAACGACATAGGAAGATAAAATTCCCTTCAGTTGACCTGCCAATGTAAAGGGATTTACTCATTAGGGTTTATTTTAGCATCAATGAGACAAAATCCGTCGAAAGGTCGAAAACATTTATAAAATAGGATAAATTTTGACAATTGTATAAAATGTATCTAAATACGGACATTAATATTAGCCCAAATCTCAATAAATATTGTTTTTTTTTTTTTACTTTAGAGCAGAAATCTTCTCCAGGCCGAGGGACTGACCACCTCAAAACTACGTCTTCGAGAGTGATGGACTGATTATATCGTCTCTACATCTCTAGTGCTTCTGTTGCCTCCGCTTTATTCCACTGAAGAAGCCTACTTTGTAGACGAGACGTTACGGAATAGAGATACCTAATTGCTGCACATGTGTCTTATTAACTTATCGGTATTATGTAATATTATTAAACTCATAATAAAAATTATACTTAAAATATTCATTGAGTGACAAACATTATGCTCTCACACACTGAGTGGCCATGGTGCGATCCCCGGTCGGGTGGAAATGTTCGGTGTGTTTCTTTATACTTTATAAATTAGACACATATGCAACATTTGGGTATCTTTATTGAGGAAACGTTTCGCCACACAGTGGCTTCATCAGTCCAATACAAAGTAGAAAGGTGTAAGGAGAGAGGAGTTTTGAGGTATCGTCCCTCGGCCTGGAGTCGATGTGTTCAGTCCATCAATCTTGTAGAAATGACAGCAAATGTCCGTAGAGGTGGCTTATATACTGTAGTTAGGTGGTGAAGCAGCAGGAGGCGGGGTCATAGTGGTACCATCCACTAGTCTAAGTAGATCTTCGTCCAAAGGTTGGACAAGTGTTGAAGAATTCGTTTGTATTAAGATCCCAAGATGTTGCTGTGTCAGACAGGGTATAGATGAATGGTTCAGAGAACCGACACGTTATAAATTAGACACATATGCAACATTTGGGTATCTTTATTGAGGAAACGTTTCGCCACACAGTGGCTTCATCAGTCCAATACAAAGTAGAAAGGTGTAAGGAGAGTAGGAGTTTTGAGGAATCAGTCCCTCGGCCTGGGTCGATGTGTTCAGTCCATCAATCTTGTAGAAATGACAGCAAATGTCCGTAGAGGTGGCTTATATACTGTAGTTAGGTGAGGTGAAGCAGCAGGAGGCGGGGTCATAGTGGTACCATCCACTAGTCTAAGTAGATCTTCGTCCAAAGGTTGGACAAGTGTTGAAAATTCGTTTGTATTAAGATCCCAAGATGTTGCTGTGTCAGACAGGGTATAGATGAATGGTTCAAGACCGACACGTTATAAATTAGACACATATGCAACATTTGGGTATCTTTATTGAGGAAACGTTTCGCCCACAGTGGCTTCATCAGTCCAATACAAAGTAGAAAGGTGTAAGGAGAGTAGGAGTTTTGAGGTATCAGTCCCTCGGCCTGGAGTCGATTGTTCAGTCCATCAATCTTGTAGAAATGACAGCAAATGTCCGTAGAGGGGCTATATACTGTAGTTAGGTGAGGTGAAGCAGCAGGAGGCGGGTCATAGTGGTACCATCCACTAGTCTAAGTAGATCTTCGTCCAAAGGTTGGACAAGTGTTGAAGAATTCGTTTGTATTAAGATCCCAAGATGTTGCTGTGTCAGACAGGGTATAGATGAATGGTTCAGAGAACCGACACGTTATAAATTAGACACATATGCAACATTTGGGTATCTTTATTGAGGAAACGTTTCGCCACACAGTGGCTTCATCAGTCCAATACAAAGTAGAAGGTGTAAGGAGAGTAGGAGTTTTGAGGTAATCAGTCCTCGGCCTGGAGTCGATGTGTTCAGTCCTCTGAACCATTCATCTATACCCTGTCTGACACAGCAACATCTTGGGATCTTAATACAAACAATTCTTCAACACTTGTCCAACCTTTGGACGAAGATCTACTTAGACTAGTGGATGGTACCACTATGACCCCGCCTCCTGCTGCTTCACCTCACCTAACTACAGTATATAAGCCACCTCTACGGACATTTGCTGTCATTTCTACAAGATTGATGGACTGAACACATCGACTCCAGGCCGAGGACTGATTACCTCAAAACTCCTACTCTCCTTACACCTTCTCACTTTGTATTGGACTGATGAAGCCACTGTGTGGCGAAACGTTTCTCAATAAAGATACCCAAATGTTGCATATGTGTCTAATTTATAACGTGTCGGTTCTCTGAACCATTCATCTATACCCTGTCTGACACAGCAACATCTTGGGATCTTAATACAAACGAATTCTTCAACACTTGTCCAACCTTTGGACGAAGATCTACTTAGACTAGTGGATGGTACCACTATGACCCCGCCTCCTGCTGCTTCACCTCACCTAACTACAGTATATAAGCCACCTCTACGGACATTTGCTGTCATTTCTACAAGATTGATGGACTGAACACATCGACTCCAGGCCGAGGGACTGATTACCTCAAAACTCCTACTCTCCTTACACCTTTCTACTTTGTAAAGATACCCAAATGTTGCATATGTGTCTAATTTATAACGTGTCGGTTCTCTGAACCATTCATCTATACCCTGTCTGACACAGCAACATCTTGGGATCTTAATACAAACGAATTCTTTCAACACTTGTCCAACCTTTGGACGAAGATCTACTTAGACTAGTGGATGGTACCACTATGACCCCGCCTCCTGCTGCTTCACCTCACCTAACTACAGTATATAAGCCACCTCTACGGACATTTGCTGTCATTTCTACAAGATTGATGGACTGAACACATCGACTCCAGGCCGAGGACTGATTACCTCAAAACTCCTACTCTCCTTACACCTTCTACTTTGTATTGGACTGATGAAGCCACTGTGTGGCGAAACGTTTCCTCAATAAAGATACCCAAATGTTGCATATGTGTCTAATTTATAACGTGTCGGTTCTCTGAACCATTCATCTATACCCTGTCTGACACACAACATCTTGGGATCTTAATACAAACGAATTCTTCAACACTTGTCCAACCTTTGGACGAAGATCTACTTAGACTAGTGGATGGTACCACTATGACCCGCCTCCTGCTGCTTCACCTCACCTAACTACAGTATATAAGCCACCTCTACGGACATTTGCTGTCATTTCTACAAGATTGATGGACTGAACACATCGACTCCAGGCCGAGGGACTGATTACCTCAAAACTCCTACTCTCCTTACACCTTTCTACTTTGTATTGGACTGATGAAGCCACTGTGTGGCGAAACGTTTCCTCAATAAAGATCCCAAATGTTGCATATGTGTCTAATTTATAACGTGTCGGTTCTCTGAACCATTCATCTATACCCTGTCTGACACAGCAACATCTTGGGATCTTAATACAAACGAATTCTTCAACACTTGTCCAACCTTTGGACGAAGATCTACTTAGACTAGTGGATGGTACCACTATGACCCCGCCTCCTGCTGCTTCACCTCACCTAACTACAGTATATAAGCCACCTCTACGGACATTTGCTGTCATTTCTACAAGATTGATGGACTGAACACATCGACTCCAGGCCGAGGGACTGATTACCTCAAAACTCCTACTCTCCTTACACCTTTCTACTTTGTATTGGACTGATGAAGCCACTGTGTGGCGAAACGTTTCCTCAATAAAGATACCCAAATGTTGCATATGTGTCTAATTTATAACGTGTCGGTTCTCTGAACCATTCATCTATACCCTGTCTGACACAGCAACATCTTGGGATCTTAATACAAACGAATTCTTCAACACTTGTCCAACCTTTGGACGAAGATCTACTTAGACTAGTGGATGGTACCACTATGACCCCGCCTCCTGCTGCTTCACCTCACCTAACTACAGTATATAAGCCACCTCTACGGACATTTGCTGTCATTTCTACAAGATTGATGGACTGAACACATCGACTCCAGGCCGAGGGACTGATTACCTCAAAACTCCTACTCTCCTTACACCTTTCTACTTTGTATTGGACTGATGAAGCCACTGTGTGGCGAAACGTTTCCTCAATAAAGATACCCAAATGTTGCATATGTGTCTAATTTATAACGTGTCGGTTCTCTGAACCATTCTTCTTTATACTTGTTGTCCCTGTTCACCTAACAGTAAGTAGGTACCTGGGTGTCAGCCGACTGTTGTGGGTGGCATCCTGGGGGGTGGTAGTATACCAATAGGGCTGAACATCGAAATGCGCTGAGGTAGATAACATCTCTTAACCTGTAAAATAGAATTGCGTAAAAATCAATGAAAAATATCAGCCATACAACTGATGAGCAATCATGGGCTTCGCTTCTACCAACACTTAGTTGATTCCTGCCAACACTTAGTTGATTCTTGCCAACACTTAGTTGATTCTTGTCAACACTTGGTTGATTCTTGCCAACACTTAGTTGATTCTTGCCAACACTTGGTTGATTCTTGCCAACACTTAGTTGATTCTTCCCAACACTTAATTGATTCTTGCCAACACTTGGTTGATTCTTGCCAACACTTAGGTGATTCTTGCCAGCACTTAGTTGATTCTTCCCAACATTTAGTTGATTCTTGCCAACACTTAGTTGATTCTTGCCAACACTTAGTTGATTCTTACCAACACTTAGTTGATTCTTGCCAACACTTAGTTGATTCTTGACAACACTTAGTTGATTCTTACCAACACTTAGTTGAGTCTTACCAACACTTAGTTGATTCTTGCCAACACTTAGTTGATTCTTGCCAACACTTAGTTGATTCTTGCCAACACTTAGTTGATTCTTGCCAACACTTAGTTGATTCTTGCCAACACTTAGTTGATTCTTGCCAACACTTAGTTGATTCTTGCCAACACTTAGTTGATTCTTGCCAACACTTAGTTGATTCTTGCCAACACTTAGTTGATTCTTGCCAACACTTAGTTGATTCTTGCCAACACTTAGTTGATTCTTGCCAACACTTAGTTGATTCTTGCCAACACTTAGTTGATTCTTGCCAACACTTAGTTGATTCTTGCCAACACTTAGTTGATTCTTGCCAACACTTAGTTGATTCATGCCAACACTTAGTTGATTCTTGCCAACACTTAGTTGATTCTTGCCAACACTTAGTTGATTCTTGCCAACACTTATTTGATTCTTACCAACACTTATTTGATTCTTACCAACACTTTGTTGATTCTTGCCAACACTTAGTTGATTCATCCAAATAAAGTGCTATGTAGGTTCTTGATATCATTTCCCCTGGTACTTGATCTATAATGACTTCGCTTGTTGCAGAGGTATGGCTTCTCATTGCTGTCTTAGATAATGATATCTAGCTCTTCTCCCGGAGGACAAACAAAATTGTTTCTACTATACATACCTTCACGAGGTCTTACATTAGTCACCACGTAGAGCAATATGCAATATGTGGGTATCTCTACCGTGGAAACGTTTCGCCAGTCAGTGGCTTCATCAGTCCAGTATAGAGAAGAAGGATAAGCCAATGTCGCAAGTTTCCCAAATCAGGAAACGGGTGGGGTTTTGAACCCATGGCGAGTGAATCCTAAAACTCACAGGCCAGTGCGTTAACCACTGGACCAGTTGGCTCTAATAAGATTCACCCAACTAGGTTTATTTCTATACATCATAGGAAGGTTAGCATGGGCCACCACTGTGATCACAAATGCTGGTTTTTACAGACGAATCCGACACCAGTGTAACTGTGGTGAGCTCTAGCTCTTGTCCCTTCAAAACCGCCACCTACCCAAGTGTGGGTTTTGTAAACATTTAGTGTTGATCAATATAGAACACAAAGGCACAATACCGTGACTGGAACAAAACACAAATAATCCGCACATAAAGAGCAGCTTACGACGACGTTTCGGTCCAACTTGGACCATTTACAAAGTCACTTTGTAAATGTGTGACATTGTTAATGGTCCAAGTCGGACCTAAAACGTCGTGGTAAGTTCCTCTGTCCTATGTGCGGGTTATTTGTGTATGGATCAATATAACCTGAGACTTCAAGAGCAACTTCATGTGTCCGAAGAAACTGACCAGGTGGAATACATCCATTAGGATTTCAAAAAACATTCTTTCCCTTAAAAAATAAAAATCACTGTCATTTCCTGAAAAAATTTGCTGGATTTTTTTTTTCAAAATGGTTCTAGAGTTTGTTGGGTTTTCTAAAAATTCCCACTAAGGACTTTTGCAGTGAAAACCTTGAGGATTTTCAACTAATTTATCAATAAAAGGCTCCATTGTTTCCTGAAACCACGATTCACATATCACATGCGACAAAAAATAATTCATTATTAACATTATTAACTTTATGGCATAATAAAATTGGAGATACTTTTTTCGAAAGAGAGAAAACCAGAACGATAATTTGTACTTCACTTAAATGAGATAATGAATTTACTAAATTAGTCTAAAGTTGATAATTAAATGAACGCCTTTACGTGAATTTCACGCTGACAAAATTAAACTCAAACTGAACCCTCCTAGGGTCTGTGAGTGGGTTAATGAGTGGTAATCAGTAAACCTAACTCAAACTGAACCCTCCTTGGGTCTGTGAGTGGTTTAATGAGTGGTGATCAGTAAACCTAACTCAAACTAAACCTTCCTTGGGTCTGTGAGTGGTTTAATGAGTGGTGATCAGTAAACCTAACTCAAACTGAACCCTCATTGGGTCTGTGAGTGGTTTAATGAGTGTTGATCAGTAAACCTAACTCAAACTGAACCCTCATTGGGTCTGTGAGTGGTTTAATGAGTGGTAATCAGTAAACCTAACTCAAACTGAAACCCTCCTTGGGTCTGTGAGTGGTTTAATGAGTGGTGATCAGTAAACCTAACTCAAACTGAACCCTCATTGGGTCTGTGAGTGGTTTAATGAGTGGTAATCAGTAAACCTATCTCAAACTGAACCCTCCTTGGGTCTGTGAGTGGTTTAATGAGTGGTGATCAGTAAACCTAACTCAAACTGAACCCTCCTTGTGTCTGTGAGTGGTTTAATGAGTGGTGATCAGTAAACCTAACTCAAAATGAATACTTCTTAGGTTTATGAGTGATTTTATAAGTGTCTGTGTATAAATAAAACAGAGGAATGCTGGATACTACTGCTACACTAACTACATTCTCATTCTCTCTCACATTTAATACCAGTCATCTTGTAGTTGACAGTAAAGTGGGACTTTCATGATGGTTAGGTTAGGTAAGATTTGTCAGGAAGAAGGACAAGTGTTCCCTGACGCGGGTCTTAGTCATATGATGACTCGCCACTAGAGATTTTGGTCATCTGACCGAGGCCTTCCACTGGCTTACCAGTCCACCACTTTAAATATTAAGATTTTGATTATAACCATAGTAAATATGGTGAAACATATTTACTATATAGTAATGTTCTAACACTTAAATTGCAATATATATATATATATATATATTGTTGCATGCAAAGAGTACGTAACCTTTATTCGGAACATGTTAAACACACCCACATAGGCTTCCCTCCAACCAGCGAACCATTGTTAAGGGTTTGGCGATGGGGCCCCATCATCAAATCAACGACTCGGTTCAGCCAATTATAATGCAAGTTTAACATTGACAAAGGTGACGTGGATACCACTCGCAGTTTGTCATTGAAATTCCTGCATTGAGCTTGTTGTGGAAGGTTGTCTGTCTTTTGGCTGCTGTTTTGCCTTGACTACCGTGGCTTGTATTATTATTATTATTACTCTCTCTGTACATAGTGTACATACTTGTACAAACCCCTATCTTGTAATTGGTGAAGGAAAAGACAAAAGTCTGTTATAATCATATTGCTTGGTAAAAGAAATACAAATTTAAAGCATTTTCTAATGTGTTTCTTTGCTCCAAGCTCCCTTTACACTCAGGTTAACAAGACATTGAACCTGAGGTTGTAATATATATATATATATATATATATATATATATATATATATATATATATATATATATATATATATATATATATATATATATATATATATATATGCAAAAAGATCACAGTAAACAGGTGATATCAAATATGCAAGACACCACTATGAAAAATAAGAATTCCAGGTTGTGACTACTCACATTATCAAGGAACTATATGATAGTTCCTTGATAATGTGAGTATCAACTTGGAATCTTCTATTTTTCATAGTGGTTGTCTTATATATATATATATATATATATATATATATATATATATATATATATATATATATATATATATATATATATATATATATATATATATATATATATATATATATATATATATATTTCAACAAGTCGGCCGTCTCCCACCGAGGCAGGGTGACCCAAAAAGAAAGAAAATCCCCGAAAAGAAAATACTTTCATCCTCATTCAACACTTTCACCACACTCATACATAATCACTGTCTTTGCAGAGGAGCTCAGATACGACAGCTGAGAATTGTCCCTCCCAGCTGTCACTATCCCAGACCCCTCTAAAGTGCAGGCATTGTACTTCCCATTTCCAGGACTCAAGTCCAACTAAATCAAATATATATATATATATATATATACAGAACCAATGCATCATAAGCGAATTTTGCTTCAGAATTCTTATGTCCTTAATAAAATGGTTGAGCTGGACAGGACCTACTTAGAGAAATATTCAATAAACAGTTTGTCCCGATCTTGGAATGTGTTTGTTGATGAGGTAAACATGACACCTCACAACATCCCCACTGCCTCTAGCTTCTTCCTTGCTGCAATACCCGCAACCCATGCTTCACATTAATATATTAGTGTTATGAATATGAGAGTTATACATATTCCCTTCTGCCTCCATGGATAACTTTCTTTGTCTCCACAGACTCAGTGCACCACTCACCTTTTACTCCTCGTCAGTTCCATTGGTTCACTTAATCTTTCATAGACCCATCTGCCGACAAGTCGACTTACAAATATCTGAATACATTTACCTCCTTCATACTCCCTCCCACCAATATAAGATCCAATTTTTCATTATCTAAAATTTTAGGTATCCTGATCGAGTTGGTCTTTCCAGTGTTCACTATTAATTTCCTTCTTTTCCTTCTTTTACACACCCTCTCAAACTCTTTCACCAACCTCTGCAACTTATCTTCAGAAGCCCCCAAAAGCACAGTGTCATCAGCAAAAAGCAACTGTGACAACTCCCATTTTGTGTTAGATTCTTTATCTTTTAATTCCACACCTCTTGCCAACACCCGAGCATTCACTATTCTTACAACTCCATCTATAAATATATTGAACAAACATGGTGACATCACACATCCCTGTCTAAGCCCTACTTTAACTGGAAAAATAATCTTCCTCTCTCCTACACACTCTAACCTGAGCCTCATTATCCTCGTAAAAACTCTTCATTGCTTTCAGTAACCTACCTCTTATTCCATACATTTGCAACATCTGCCACATTGCCTCCCTGTCCACACTATCATATGCCTTTTCCAAATTCATAAATGTAACGAAAACTTCCTTACTCTTATCCAAATACTGTTCACTTATATTTTTCAGTGTAAACACTTGGTCTACACACCCCCTACCCTTCCTAAAGCCTCCTTATTCATTTGGGATGCTGCTCTCCATCTTACGCTTAATTCTTTCAATAATAACTCTACCAGACACTTTACGAGGTATACTCAACAGGTTTATTCCCTTATAATTCTAACACTCTCTTTTATCCCCTTTGTCTTTACACAATGGAACTATGCACGCCCTCTGCCAATTTCTTGGTACCTTACCCTCTTCCATACATTTATTAAATAAAAGTACAAACTATTCCAAAACTATATCCCCCCCTGCTTTTAACATTTCTGCCTTGATCCCATCAATACCAGTTGTGTTACCCCCTTTCATTCTATACACACCTCCCTCCGCTCTCACATCTGGCTCTTCCTCACTCCTACAAGAAGTTATACCTCCCTGTCCAATGCATCCCACAGCTTCCCTATCTCCATCAACATTTAACAGTTCCTCAAAACATTTTCCCTATCTATCCAATACCCGCAACTCCCCATCTAATTCCTCCCTCTTTGTGTTTTTAACTGTCAAACACACACACACACACACACACACACACACACACACACACACACACACACACACACACACACACACACATACAAGGGGTCTCCAATCATGATGGAAAGAATTGGTACAGATGTTGGTCTCGGAGATTGCATTTTTCCTAATCAACATTGATATTATGCCAAGTAAATCTCACAAATCATTGCAGTTCATAAACCAAAGTATCGTTAACTCTGTGGAGAGTGGTTTAAGCACAAACATTTACCAAATTGCAACAGCAGCCAGAAGTCTCCATGTTGCACCTGGCGACGCTCTTGGGACGTTTTAATAGCAACGTTTATGAGCGTCTCTCTGGCCACCTGGCGTGAAATAGGAGCACGACATAGGTGCACGAAATAGGTGGTGTTTCAGCCCAGCTTTCAGGCTGGAGGTTTATGGTACTCAGGTGCTCCCGTTACCTAGGTACCCCCCCTTCCCGATTGAAAGTTTTGAAGCACCTGTTTGTTGAGTACCTGCTTACTGAGTACCTTCTTCTTGAGTACCTGCTTACTGACTACCTTCTTGAGTACCTGCTTACTGCATCCATTCTGGATGAGTACCTGAAAGTGAAACGCTGCTGGTTGAATTCTGAGTACCTTATTGCTGACAGTGAGTGATGGTGAGTTTTGGTGACAGTAAAATTTTGGTGATGGTAAGTGTTGGTGATGGTGTGGGCTAGTTTGTTGGTGATAGTTTTAGTTAGTTTATTGGTGATGGGGCGACTTAATTTGTTGGTAATGATAATAGTTTGTTGGTGATCGTGATAGTTAATTTATTTATGATGGAGTGTTAGTGATGGTGTTAGGGTGTTAGTGATGGTGTTATGTTGTTAGTGATAGTGTTATGTTGTTAGTGATGGTGTTAGGTTGTTAGAGATGGTGTTACGTTGTTATTGCTGACGTTAGTTTGATAGTAATGTTAGTTTGATGGTGATGGTGTTAGTTTGATTGTACTCTCCTAGTGTACTAACCTAGTTGCAGTTGCAGGGGTCGATTCATAGCTCCTAACCCTACCTCTTCGCTAGTCGCTACTAGGTCCACTCTCTCCCTGCTCCATGAGCATTATCGTACCTCTTCTTTAAGCTATGTATGGATCCTGCCTCCACTCCATCACTCCCCACATTGCTCCACTTCCTGACAACTCTATGACTGAAGAAATAATTCCTAACATCCCTGTAATTCATCCGAGTTTTCAACTTCCAGCTGTGACCCCTTGTTGCCGTGTCCCATCTCTGAAACATTCTGTCCCTATCCACTTTGTCAATTCCTCTCAGTATTTTATATCGTTATCATGTCCTCCCTATCCCTCCCGTCCTCCAGTGTCGTCAGGTTGATTTTCCTTAACCTCTCCTCGTAGGGCATACTCCATGGCTCCTGGACTAGTCTTGTTGCAAGCCTTTGCATTTTTTCTAATTTCTTGCCATGTTTGATCTAGGTTTGCAAGCAGTTATTTGGTTATTTGCTGCAACAGTTATTTGGTTATTTGCTGCAACAGTTATTTGGTTGATGTGCGCCTCAAGAGATGTGCCTGGTGTTATATTCACCCCAAGATCCTTTACCCTGAGTGAGTTTCGCAGCCTTTGACCTCCTAGGCTGTACTCCGTCTGCGGTTTTCTGTGTCCTTCCCCAAACTTCATGACTTTGCACTTGCTGGGGTTAAGCTCCAGGAGCCATTTGTAGGACCAGGCTTGCAGTCTGTCCAGATCTCCTTGTAGGCTTCCTTGATATTCTTGCACTTGCATTCTTCTCATTAGCTTCACATCGTCTGCAAAAAGGGACACCTCTGAATCTATCCCTTCTGTCATGTTATTCACATATACTAGAAACAGCACCGGACCTAGGACTGACCCTTGTGAAACCCCACTTGACACTTTCACCCACTCTGAAACCTCATAACGTACCATCACATGTTTCCTTGCAGTCAGATATTCCCTGAACCATTGCAGTTCTTTCCCTGCTACTCCTGCCTGCTCCTCTAGCTTTTCAACAAGTCTCTTGTGTGGTTCTGTATAGAAAGCCTTCTTACAGTCCAAGAATATGCAGTCTACCCATCCCTCTCTCTCTCCTGTCTTACTTCTGTTACCTTGTCGTAGAACTCCAGTAGGTGTTAGTTTGCTAGTGATGTTGTTAGTTTGGTAGTGATGGTGTTAGTTTGGTGTTGATGGTGTTAGTTTGGAAGTGATGGTGTTAGTTTGATGATGATGGTGTTAGTTTGATGGTGACATTGTTAGTTTGACAGTGATGGTGTTAGTTTGATAGCGATGGTGTTAGTTTCACACTGACTATGTTAGGTTGATAGTGATGGTGTTAGTTTGATAGTGATGGTGTTAGTTTGATAGTGATGGTGTTAGTTTGATAGTGATGGTGTTAGTTTGATAGTGATGGTGTTAGTTTGATAGTGATGGTGTTAGTTTGATAGTGATGGTGTTTGTTTGATAGTGATGGTGTTAGTTTGATAATGATGGTGTTAGTTTGATAGTGACGGTGTTAGTTTGATGGTGATGGTGTTAGTTTCATAATGATGGTGTTAGTTTCACAGTGCTTTTGTTAGTTTGATAGTGATGGTGTTAGTTTCACAGCAATGGTGTAAGTTTGATAGTGATGGTGTTAGTTTCACAGCAATGGTGTTAGTTTGAGAGTGACGGTGTTAGTTTCACAGTGATGGTGTTAGCTTGATAGTGACGGTGTTAGTTTCACAGTGATGATGTTAGCTTGATAGTGATGGTGCTAGTTTGATAGTGATAGTGTTAGTTTGATGGTGATGGTGTTAGTTTGATAGTGATGGTGTTAGTTTCACAGTGATGGTGTTAGCTTGATAATGATTGTGTTAGTTTGATAGCGATGGTGTTAGTTTGATAGTGATGGTGTTAGTTTGATAGTGATGGTGTTAGTTTCACAGTGATGGTGTTAGTTTGATAGTGTTAGTTTCACAGTGATGGTGTTAGTTTGATAGTGACGGTGTTAGTTTCACAGTGATGGTGTTAGTTTGATAGTGATGGTGTTAGTTTGATAGTGATGGTGTAAGTTTGATAGCGATGGTGTTAGCTTGATAGTGATGGTGTTAGTTTGATAGTGATGGTGTTAATTTGATAGTGATGGTGTTAGTTTCACAGTGATGGTGTTAGTTTGATAGTGATGGTGTTAGTTTCACAGTGATTGTGTTAGCTTGATAGTGACGGTGTTAGTTTCACAGTGATGGTGTTAGCTTGATAGTGATGGTGTGTTAGTTTGATAGTGATGGTGTTAATTTGATAGTGATGGTGTTAGTTTCACAGAGCTGGTGTTAGTTTGATAGTGATGGTGTTAGTTTCACAGTGATGGTGTTAGCTTGATAGTGACGGTGTTAGTTTCACAGTGATGGTGTTAGTTTGATAGTGATGGTGTTAGTTTCACAGTGATGGTGTTAGTTGATAGTTACGGTGTTAGTTTCACAGTGATGGTGTTAGCTTGATAGTGACGGTGTTAGTTTCTTAGTTATGGTGTTAACTTGATAGTGATGGTGTTGGTTTCACAGTGATGGTGTTAACTTGATAGTGACGGTGTTAGTTTCTTAGTTATGGTGTTAACTTGATAGTGATGGTGTTAACTTGATAGTGATAGTGTTGGTTTCACAGTGATGGTGTTAACTTGATAGTGACGGTGTTAGTTTCACAGTGATGGTGTTAGCTTGATAGTGACGGTGTTAGTTTCACAGTGATGGTGTTAGCTTGATAATGACGGTGTTAGTTTCACATTGATAGTGTTAGCTTGATAGTGACGGTGTTAGCTTGATAGTGATAATGTTAGCTTGATAGTGATGGTGTTAGCTTGATAGTGATGGTGTTAGCTTGATAGTGACGGTGTTAGCTTGATAGTGACGGTGTTAGCTTGATAGTGACGGTGTTAGCTTGATAGTGACGGTGTTAGCTTGATAGTGACGGTGTTAGCTTGATAGTGACGGTGTTAGCTTGATAGTGACGGTGTTCACTGCCAAAGGACGTTTTAAACACTGAGTTGTATGCTTGCTACCGCCCAGGGACCTCCCGTAGTCTCTGATACTTATATCAGACGTGCCTAGGTTGAATACTTGTTCCAGTATTGGTGGCTCATCCTCCGTCTGTCTGTCTGTCTGCCTGTCTGTCTGTCTGTCTGTCTGTCTGTCTGTCTGTCTGTCTGTCTGTCTGTCTGTCTCTCTCTCTCTCTCTGTTTGAGTCTCTGTCACAGTAACAGACCAAGTTCTCCACTAACACCTTCAACTCCTGTGTTGGTCAGTGGTGTCCCAGTTAATTTCTCTGACGCTTTGGTCATGTGTGTGTGTGTGTGTGTGTGTGTGTGTGTGTGTGTGTGTGTGTCTGTGTGTCTGTGTGTGTGTCTGTGTGTCTGTGTGTGTATAAATGAGGGAGGATATAATAAGAGAAATAAATAAAACTGAGTTGAAGCATAATTGGTTTAGGGGGATCAAATGGACCTGTCTATCAGGTTTAATCCAAAAAGGCTTTTCCCCACACGGAAACTCATACAGTTAGGCAGGTCACATTGAATACTTGTCAGTGACTGCATTCACACGCATTGTGCTCATGAAACACACACACGGGGCCAGGAGCTGTGAATCGACCCCTGCAACCACAAATAGGTGAGTACACATACACACAAGAGATACGGTAAAGCCCTTTGGGCAGTGAGTGGGCCTAGTAGCGATCAGCAAAGAGGCAGGGCCAGGAGCTGTAACTCGACACTTGAAACCACAAATACGTGAGTACAAATAGGTAAGTACACAGACAGACACACACACACAGTGGGACCGGACAATATCACTCCGTGGGTCCTTAGAGAGGGAGCGGAGACGCTGTGTGGATCATTAACAACAATTTTCAACACGTCCATAGACACTGGGTAACTACCTGAGGTATGTTAGGAAGTGGAATAGTCTAGCAAGTGACGTAGTGGAGGCAGGAACCATACATAGTTTTAAGACGAGGTATGATAAAGTTCATGGAGCATGGAGGGAGAGAGGACATAGTAGAGATCAGTGAAGAGGCGGGGCCAGGAACTATGACTCGACACCTGCAACCACAAATAGGTGAGTACACACACATACACACACACACACACACACACACATTGCATTGCTCATTAAGAACAGGTTGGGATTTGAGGAAGTGGAAGGAATGGATGAAATGGGCGAAAGGGACTACATAGTAGGAACAATCCAGTCTGAGGGCCTTAAGGTGGTAATTGCTGTAATGTACAACCCACCACAGAACTGCAGGAGGCCAAGAGAAGAATACGGCAAGAGCAACAGAGTAATGGTAGACACACTAGCCAAGGTGGCCAGAAGAGCCCACATGGGGAAAGCAAAGTTACTAGTTATGGGTAATTTCAATCACAATGAGATTGACTGGGAAAACCTGGAGCCCCATGGGGGTCCTGAATCATGGAGAGCCAAGATGATGGATGTGGTACTGGAAAACCTCATGCATCAACATGTTAGAGACACTACCAGAGAGAGAGGTGAGGATGATCCAGCAAGACTGGACCTAGTATTCACCTTGAGTAGTTCGGACATCGAGGATATCACGTATGAAAGGCCCCTTGGAGCTAGTGATCATGTAGTTCTATGTTTTGATTATATAGTTGAGCTACAAGTGGAGAGGGGAGCAGGAATAGGAAGGGAGAAACGAAACTACAAAAGGGGGGACTACACAGGCATGAAGAACTTCCTACAAGACGTTCAGTGGGAGAGAGAATTGGCAGGAAAACCAGTAAAAGTAATGATGGAATATGTGACAACAAAATGCAAAGAGGCAGAGGAGAGGTTTGTTCCCAAGGAAAACAGAAGTAATGGGAAGACCAGAACGAGCCCTTGGTTCACCCAAAGGTGTAGGGAGGCAAAAACTAAGTGCACTAGAGAATGGAAAAAGTACAGAAGAAAAAAGGACCCAGGAAAATAAAGAGATTAGTCGAAGAGCCAGAAACGAATATGAACAGGTAAGAAGGGAGGTTCAGCGACAATACGAAAATGATATAGCATCAAAAGTCAAGTCTGACCAGAAGCTGTTGTATAGCCACATCAGGAGGAAAACAACAGTCAAGGACCAGGTAATCAGGCTGAGGAAGGAAGGTAGGTGGGGAGTTCACAAGAAACGACCAAGAGGTATGTGAGGAGCTCAACATGAGATTTAAGGAAGTATTTACACAGGAGACAGGAAGGACTCCAGGAATTCAGAATAGGGAGGTATACCAACAAGTGCTGGATGAAATACACACAACCGAGGAGGAGGTGAAGAAGCGGATATGTGAACTCAATACCTCAAAAGCGGTGGGAACAGACAACATCTCTCTGTGGGTCCTTAGAGAGGAGCAGAGATGTTGTGTGTACCACTAACACAAATCTTCAACACATCCATTGAAACTGGGCAACTACCTGAGGTGTGGAAGATGGCAAATGTAGTCCCAGTTTTTAAGAAAGCAGACAGACACGAGGCATTAAACTACAGACCTGTGTCACTGACGTGTATAGTATGCAAAGTCATGGAGAAGATCATCAGGAGAAGAGTGGTGGAGCACCTAGAAAGACACAAACGACAACCAGCACGGTTTAAGGAAGGAAAATCCTGTGTCACAAAAATACAGGAGTTTTATTACAAGGTAACAGAAGTTAGACACGAGAGAGAGGGATGGATAGACTGCAATTTCTTGGACTGCAAGTAGGCGTTCGACACAGTTCCTCACAAGAGGTTAATGCAAAAGCTAGAGGATCAGGCACCCGTAACAGGAAAGGAACTGCAATGGATCAGTGAATATCTGACAGGGGTGTCAGAGTGGGCACGTGTGACGAGTGGGGTTCCACAAGGGTCAGTCCTAGGACCTGTACTGTTTTTGGTATATGTGAATGACATAACGGAAGGATAGACTCAGAAGTGTCCCTGTTTGCAGATGATGTGAGGTTAATGAGAAGAATTAAATCAGTCGAGGATCTGGCAGGACTACAAAGATACCTGGACAGGCTACAAGCCTGGTCCAGTAACTGGCTCCTTGAATTTAACCCTGACAAATGTAAAGTCATGAAGATCGTGGAAGGGCAAAGAAGACCGCAGACAGAGTATAGTCTAGGTGGCCAAAGACTGCAAACCTCACTCAAGGAAAAAGATCTTGGAGTGAGTATAATACCGAGCACATCTCCTGAGGCACACATCAATCAGATAACTGCTGCAGCAATCCTAGGAATAGCGTTCCAATACCTCACTAAGGAATCGTTCAAGACTCTGCACACTATATACGTCAGGCCCATACTGGAGTATGCAGCATCAGTTTGGAACCCACACCTGATCAAGCACGTCAAGAAACTAGAGAAAGTGCAAAGGTTTGCAACAAGACTAGTCCCAGAGCTAAGGGGTTTGTCCTACGAAGAAAGGTTAAGGGAAATTGGCCTGACGACACTAGAGGACAGGAGGGTTAGGGGAGACATGATAACGACATATAAAATACTGCGAGGAATAGATAAGGTGGACAGAGACAAGATCTTCCAGAGAGGGGACACAGAAACAAGAGTCACAATTGGAAGTTGAAGACTCCTATGAATCAGAGGGATGTTAGGAAGTATTTCTTCAGTCATAGAGTTGTAAGGAAGTGGAATAGACTAGAAAGTGACGTAGTGGATGCAGAAACCATACATAGTTTTAAGACGAGGTTTGATAAAGCTCATGGAGCAGGGAGAGAGAGGACCTAGTAGCAATCAGTGAAGAGGCGGGGCCAGGAGCTATGACTCGACCCTTGCAACCACAAATAGGTGAGTACAAATAGGTGAGTACACACACACACACACTTATGTATACATCTTTACTGTGTGTTAGTTATGTATTGTTCCAGACACTGTACTGTGTGTTAGTTATGTGTTGTTCCAGACACTGTACTGTGTGTTAGTTATGTGTTTTTCCAGACACTGTACTGTGTGTTAGTTATGTGTTGTTCCAGACACTGTACTGTGTGTTAGTTATGTGTTGTTCCAGACACTGTACTGTGTGTTAGTTATGTGTTGTTCCAGACACTGTACTGTGTGTTAGTTATGTGTTGTTCCAGACACTGTACTGTGTGTTGGTTATGTGTTGTTCCAGACACTGTACTGTGTGTTATGTATTGTTCCAGACACTGTACAATGTGTTAGTTATGTATTGTTCCAGACACTGTGCGGTGTGTTAGTTATGAATTGTTCCAGACATTGTACTGTGTGTTATGTATTGTTCCAGACATTGTACTGTGTGTTATGTATTGTTCCAGACACTGTACTCTGTGTTAGTTATGTATTGTTCCAGACACTGTGCGGTGTGTTAGTTATATATTGTTGCAGACACTGTGCGGTGTGTTAGTTATGTATTGTTGCAGACACTGTGCGGTGTGTTAGTTATGTATTGTTGCAGACACTGTACTGTTTGTTAGTTATGTATTGTTCCAGACATTGTACTGTGTGTTATGTATTGTTCCAGACACTGTACTGTGTGTTAGTTATGTATTGTTCCAGACACTTGATTGTAAGTTAGTTGTATTTTTTCGAGCTAAGGTTTAGTGAGTTTATTCATTATCACTATCTGATCACTAAACAAATCCTTAATTATTAAAAAATAAACCTTTAAAATCAGAATAATCAGCAGTCTCTAAAAAATTAACGAAATCTGTAAAAAAAAAACACCGATAAATCTTATCAATTAACTAAATCTGAACACACAACAAAATACACTTGAAAATAAATTAATAAGAAATCTATAAAAAAATATGGCTCAGAGAAAATATCACAGGTTAGAATCCGACGGATTTTAACATTAACATGATAGCAAAAACAAAATATAAAATGGTTTAAAATGACAGCGGTAAATATTTATTATATATTAGTGTGTGCAGGTGGCCAGGCCTCAGCGCCGGCGATATTATTTGACTATGTAATAACACTAAAAATAATAATCATGCCATATTTTATCTCTATAATTAAGCAACGAGAAGTACAGTAACAATATTGATAATATCTCTTTGATTTGTAGTGATGTTACTTCGAATAGCAGTGATGTTACTTTGACTAGCAGTGATGTTACTTTGACTAGTAGTGATGTTACTTTGACTAGTAGTGATGATACTTTGACTAGTAGTGATGTTACTTTGACTAGCAGTTATGTTACTTTGACTAGCAGTGGTGTTACTTTCACTAGCAGTGATGTTACTTTGACTAACAGTGATGTTACTTTGACTAGCAGTGATGTTACTTTGACTAGCAGTGATGTTACTTTGACTAGTAGTGATGTTACTTTGACTAGCAGTGATGTTACTTTGAATAGCAGTGAGGTTACTTTGACTAGTAGTGATGTTAGTTTGACTAGCAGTGATGTTACTTTGACTAGTAGTGATGTTACTTTAACTAGCAGTGATGTTACTTTGACTAGCAGTGATGTTACTTTGACTAGTTGTGATGTTACTTTGACTAGCAGTGATGTTACTTTGACTAGTAGTGATGTTACTTTGACTAGCAGTGATGTTACTTTGACTAGTAGTGATGTTACTTTGACTAGCAGTGATGTTACTTTGACTAGCAGTGATGTTACTTTGACTAGCAGTGATGTTTCTTTGACTAGCAGTGATGTTACTTTGACTAGCAGTGATGTTACTTTGACTAGCAGTGATGTTACTTTGACTAGTAGTGATGTTACTTTGACTAGCAGTGATGTTACTTTGACTAGTAGTGATGGGTCTTTGACTAGCAGTGATGTTACTTTGACTAGCAGTGATGTTACTTTGACTAGCAGTGATGTTACTTTGACTAGCAGTGATGTTTCTTTGACTAGCAGTGATGTTACTTTGACTAGCAGTGATGTTTCTTTGACTAGCAGTGATGTTACTTTGACTAGCAGTGATGTTACTTTGAATAGCTGTGATGTTTCATTGACTAGCAGTGATGTTACTTTGACTAGCAGTGATGTTTCTTTGACTAGCAGTGTTACTTTGACTAGCAGTGTTACTTTGACTAGCAGTGATGTTATTTTGACTAGCAGTGTTACTTTGACTAGCAGTGTTACTTTGACTAGCAGTGTTGTTAATTTGACTAGCAGTGATGTTTCTTTGACTAGCAGTGATGTTACTTTGACTAGCAGTGATGTTACTTTGACTAGCAGTGATGTTACTTTGACTAGCATTGTTACTTTGACTAGCAGTGTTACTTTGACTAGCAGTGTTACTTTGACTAGCAGTGATGTTTTTTGACTAGCAGTGATGTTACTTTGACTAGCAGTGATGTTACTTTGACTAGCAGTAATATTACTTTGACTAGCAGTGTTATTTTGACTAGCAGTGTTACTTTGACTAGCAGTGTTATTTTGACTAGCAGTGTTACTTTGACTAGCAGTGTTACTTTGACTAGCAGTGTTACTTTGACTAGTGTCCTCTAGTATCTTTCAGCTCCTTTTAAAAAATATTCTTCTCAGATTACAAAACCTTTATCTTGTAAACGCAGAATCCAGGTTTTCCTTCGCCATTCTAAAAAAAAAAAAAAAATAAGAAGTGGTTATAATCATAGCCATAATTTTTAAAGGGGTGGAGGGGTAAGCCAGCGGAAGACCTCGGTCAGATGACCAAAAACTCCAGTTGTGGGTCATTACATGACTAAGACCAGCGTCAGCAAACACTTGTCCTGTTTCCTGACAAACCTTACCTAACGTAATTATTCTATTTTTTTTTTTTTAACATTTCAGCTGCATCTGCGATATTCTCTAGTTTTTAATACCTTCATACAGAGTTTGTCTAGTGTTGGAGTGGCTGGTTAATGGAGTTTAAAGCCTATCGACTACACGACGGTCATTAAGGCTGCATGTTGACCTGTTCACCACCAGGCAAAAACACTTTATCCCTCAGAATAGGTATTAAGGTAAACTTTTAGCATATATACGCCGAGAGGAAGACGTTTCTCGGGGTATATACGCTGAAAGGAACACGTCTCTCACCGTATATACGCTTAGAGGAAGACGTCTCTCAGGTTATATACGCTGAGAGGACCACGTCTCTCAGGGAATATACGCCGAGAGGAACACGTCTCTCAGGGAATATGCGCCGAGAGAAAAACGTCTCTCGGGGTATATACGCTGAAAGGAACACGTCTCTCAGGGTATATACGCTTAGAGGAACACGTCTCTCAGGGTATATACGCCGAGAGAAACACGTCTCTCAGGGAATATACGCTAAGAGGAACACGTCTCTCAGGGAATATACGCTGAGAGGAACACGTCTCTCAGTGTATATACGCCGAGAGGAACACGTCTCTCAGTGTATATACGCCGAGAGGAACACGTCTCTCAGGGTATATACGATGAGAGAAACACGTCTCTCAGGGTATATACGCCGAGAGGAACACGTCTCTCAGGGTATATACGCTGAGAGGAACACGTCTCTCAGGGTATATACGCTGAGAAGAACACGTCTCTCAGGGAATATACGCTGAGAGGAACACGTCTCTCAGGGTATATACGCCAAGAGGAACACGTCTCTCAGGGAATATAAGCCGAGAGGAACACGTCTCTCAGTGTATATACGCCGAGAGGAACACGTCTCTCAGGGTATATACGCTGAGAGGAACACGTCTCTCAGGGTACATACGCCGAGAGGAACACGTCTCTCAGGGTATATACGCTGAGAGGAACACGTCTCTCAGGGTATATACGCCGAGAGGAACACGTCTCTCAGGGTATATACGCTGAGAAGAACACGTCTCTCAGGGAATATACGCTGAGAGGAACACGTCTCTCAGGGTATATACGCCGAGAGGAACACGTCTCTCAGGGTATATACGCCCAGAGGAACACGTCTCTCAGGGTATATACGCTGAGAAGAACACGTCTCTCAGGGAATATACGCTGAGAGGAACACGTCTCTCAGGGTATATACGCCGAGAGGAACACGTCTCTCAGGGTATATACGCCGAGAGGAACACGTCTCTCAGGGTATATACGCCGAGAGGAACACGTCTCTCAGGGTATATATCATATGGACATAAGGCTTATCTTTTGAACTCATTTATTTAGTCTTTATTTTGTATTTCTGATCACACATTTGGTTATGGAACTGAGGGTCACTTATGTTCCCACTTTCCTATTACTCCGTTTCACTCACTTCTCTTCTGTTCTACTTTTGAAGAACTTTTCCAAACAAGTTTCCAACATTTTTTCTAAGACCTCATTCCGAGTATCCACCTCCACATCCACCACCATTAAGGACATTACCAGTAACAGACAGGAAAAGCTTCAATCCACGGCAGGGGTATACACAATCCCTTGTAATGGCTGCAGCAAATTATACGTTGGCGAAACATCCAGAGACCTACAAACACGCATTTCAGAACACCAGTACGCAGGCAGATCTGACGACTCAAGAAATGCCTGTGTTCAACACCGAAATTTACACAACCATTTAATCAACTACAGAAACGCAAGACTCATCGCCAGAGAAGACAACACGCAATACCGAAGAATCCTAGAATCATCACTCATCTGTATATCCAACAACTTCAACCAGAACAACGGCTTCTACAACATAGCTGAACCTATTGCCAAGAAACTTCTTCAACGCTATCCCACCTAGAACTCAAGAATGGTACACTGCAGGTCCTTTAAGTCACACTATGTTTTTAACTATCACACTACTTTTAAGACTCACATGCAGCTTCTCCACCTGACCCAGCATTCTCCACCTGACCCAGCATTCTCCACCTGACTGTACCCTATATATATCTCCATGTTGCTCATTTTCCAGGTAGATCTGTCTGTGACTCGATAAAGCCCACTGCGTGGGCGAAACGTTGTCAATAAAGGATCACATTATACTGCTTATGTGTTTATTTTTCCATTGTGTCGGTATTTTATACCATTTATTTCCATCATGTGAGTCGTGCCGTAAAACGTTTAGAAACCAATGAGCTGAAGAATAAGACTGATTACCTCAAACTTCTCCTCATCTTCCACCATTCTCTGTATTGGACTGAAGAAGCCACTGGCTGGCTAAACGTTTCCACAATAATGATTCCCAAATGTTGCACAAGTGTCTTATTCGTCATTAAGTGTCCCTTAGCTCGTATGTTGCACTACTTGCGGCTAGCAGTAACAGCCTGGTTGATCAGGCCATGATCCACCGGAAGGCCTAGTCGCGGGCCGGAAAGCGGGGGCGTTAATTCCCGGAATACCGTCCAGGTAGACTCCAGGTAGCTCGATTGCTAGAGCACTCAGCTCACACACTGAGGTCCGGGGGTCGATCCCCTGTACGGGTGGAAACATTAGGACGTGTTTCCTTAAGATACCTGCTGTCCCTGTTTACCTATCAGTAAAATAGGTACCTGAGTGTTAGTCGACTGGTGTGGGTCGCATCCTGGGAACAGTAAATGTCCTGAACTGTACATATTATAGAGTCTTTTCCACATCTTTTGGGCGTCACAGTACCTCGTCACAGTGCCCCGTGGCCTGGTGGCTAAAGCTCTCGCTTCACACGGCGAGGGTCTGGGTTCAATTCCCAGCAAAGGGTAGAAACATTGGACGTGTTTTCTTTACACCGGTTGTCCATGTTCACCCATCAGTAAAATGGGTACCTGGGTGTTAGTCGACTGGTGTGGGTCGCATCCTGGGACAAAACTGATCTAATTTGTCCGAAATGCTCTGTATAACAAGCGGCTTTCTATATAGTAGTATGTCATTGATGTCAGCTATGGTCTGTATACCTTGTACTTGTAGAAATATATTATTATTATTATTATTATTATTATTATTATTATTAGTATTATTACTATTAATATTATTATTATTATTATTATTATTATTATTATTATTATTATTATTATTATTATTATTATTATTATTATTATATTATTATATTATTACTATTATTATTATTATTACTATTATTATTATTATTATTATTATTATTATTATTATTATTATTATTATTATTACTATTATTATTATTATTATTATTACTTTTATTATTATTATTATTATTATTATTATTATTATTATTATTATTATTATTATTACTTATTATTATTATTATTATTATTATTATTATTACTATTATTACTATTATTATTATTATTATTATTATTTATTATTATTATTATTATTATTATTATTATTATTATTATTATTATTATTATATATATTATTATTATTATTATTATTATTATTATTATTATTATTACTATTATTACTATTATTATTATTATTATTATTACTAATATTATTATTATTATTATTATGACTGGAACAATCCACAAATACCCCACACACAGGAGAGAGAAACTAATGAGGACGTTTCGCTCCGACTTGTCACCACTAAGTAGTCACACAGGAAAACTCTGACCGAAACATCGTTATAAGTATCCCAGCTGTGGTTTATAAGAGAATTAAAACTGAGACAGTGCGAAACGAATTCAACCCGTTTTATATTGTGGAAGAGAAAATTAAGAGAATTACGGACAACCATGTCGGTAAATTTTGGAGCTAAGGACGTGGAAAGTGAGAATGTCACTGTTGAGATTGAAAATGACTTTGTCATTTTCACAGTGTTGATCTGTTGACTTGAATATTGCAGCTAACTTGACCATTAATGCAACATTAGCATAATTGCCCGTGTTCCAGTGTTCGTGTCCTCGTTCCAGTGTTCGTGTCCTCGTTCCAGTGTTCGTGTCCTCGTTCCATTGTTCGTGTCCTCGTTCCATTGTTCGTGTCCTCTTTCCATTGCTCGTGTCTTCGTTCCTTTGCCTCTGTCCTCGTTCCATTACCTTTGTCCTCGTTCCATTGCCTGTGTTCTCGTTTCATTACCTTTGTCCTCGTTCCATTACCTTTGTCCTCGTTCCATTACCTTTGTCCTCGTTCCATTGCCTGTGTTCTCGTTCCATTGCCTTTGTCCTCGTTCCATTGCCTGTGTTCTCGTTCCATTGCCTTTGTCCTCGTTCCATTGCCTGTGTCCTCGTTCCATTGCCTCTGTCCTCGTTCCATTACCTTTGTCCTCGTTCCATTGCCTGTGTTCTCGTTCCATTGCCTTTGTCCTCGTTCCATTGCCTGTGTTCTCGTTCCATTGCCTTTGTCCTCGTTCCATTGCCTGTGTTCTCGTTCCATTGCCTTTTTCCTCGTTCCATTGCCTGTGTGCTCGTTCCATCGCCTATTTCCTCGTTCCACTGCGTGTGTCCTCGTTCCACTGCGTGTGTCCTCGTTCCACTGCGTGTGTCCTCGTTCCACTGCCTGCGTCCTCGTTCCACTGCCTGTGTCCTCGCTCCACTGCCTGTGTCCTCGTTCCACTGCTTGCGTCCTCGTTCCACTGCCTGTGTCCTCGTTCCACTGCCTGTGTCCTCGTTCCACTGCCTGCGTCCTCGTTCCACTGCCTGTGTCCTCGTTCCACTGCCTGTGTCCTCGTTCCACTGCCTGTGTCATCGTTCCACTGCCTGTGTCCTCGTTCCACTGCCTGTGTCCTCGTTCCACTGCCTGTGTCCTCGTTCCACTGCCTGTGTCCTCGTTCCACTGCTTGCGTCCTCGTTCCACTGCCTGTGTCCTCGTTCCACTGCCTGTGTCATCGTTCCACTGCCTGTGTCCTCGTTCCACTGCCTGTGTCCTCGTTCCACTGCCTGTGTCCTCGTTCCACTGCCTGTGTCCTCGTTCCACTGTGTGTTCCTCGTTCCACTGCCTGTGTCCTCGTTCCACTGCCTGTGTCCTCGTTCCACTGCCTGTGTCCTCGTTCCACTGCCTGTGTCCTCGTTCCACTGCCTGTGTCCTCGTTCCACTGAGTGTGTCCTCGTTCCACTGCCTGTGTCCTCGTTCCACTGCCTGTGTCCTCGTTCCACTGCCTGTGTCCTCGTTCCACTGCCTGTGTCCTCGTTCCACTGCCTGTGTCCTCGTTCCACTGCCTGTGTCCTCGTTCCACTGCCTGTGTCCTCGTTCCACTGCCTGTGTCATCGTTCCACTGCCTGTGTCCTCGTTCCACTGCCTGTGTCCTCGTTCCACTGCCTGTGTCCTCGTTCCACTGCCTGTGTCCTCGTTCCACTGCCTGTGTCCTCGTTCCACTGCCTGTGTCCTCGTTCCACTGCCTGTGTCCTCGTTCCACTGCCTGTGTCCTCGTTCCACTGCCTGTGTCCTCGTTCCACTGCCTGTGTCCTCGTTCCACTGCCTGTGTCCTCGTTCCACTGCCTGTGTCCTCGTTCCACTGCCTGTGTCCTCGTTCCACTGCCTGTGTCCTCGTTCCACTGCCTGTGTCCTCGTTCCACTGCCTGTGTCCTCGTTCCACTGCCTGTGTCCTCGTTCCACTGCCTGTGTCCTCGTTCCACTGCCTGTGTCCTCGTTCCACTGCCTGTGTCCTCGTTCCACTGCCTGTGTCCTCGTTCCACTGCCTGTGTCCTCGTTCCACTGCCTGTGTCCTCGTTCCACTGCCTGTGTCCTCGTTCCACTGCCTGTGTCCTCGTTCCACTGCCTGTGTCCTCGTTCCACTGCCTGTGTCCTCGTTCCACTGCCTGTGTCCTCGTTCCACTGCCTGTGTCCTCGTTCCACTGCCTGTGTCCTCGTTCCACTGCCTGTGTCCTCGTTCCACTGCCTGTGTCCTCGTTCCACTGCGTGTGTCCTCGTTCCACTGCCTGTGTCCTCGTTCCACTGCTGTGTCCTCGTTCCACTGCCTGTGTCCTCGTTCCACTGCGTGTGTCCTCGTTCCACTGCCTGTGTCCTCGTTCCACTAAACTGAATAAACTTATAAACTTCTTTATAAAATTTAATATACAGAAACACTGTTGAATATATTAATTAAAAATTTATTGCAGGAATTTTTTTTCTCTCTCAATTAAAAGCAAAAAGGAATCGGTCCAGATATTGACTGATAAAATAAATTGTTATTGTTAAAGGGTTGCAATTATCGGAGAAGGTAAAGTGGACCGCTTTCTCTATGTTATACTCAGGGGAATGTAATGGTTTTATATTGGATTTTTCGACTACGTTCATTGATTGAACATTTCGTAAGGGCAAGAATATCGTAAGTTGAATAGCACGATGCGTGGCACCACTACCTGGAGTCTACGTGGAGGGTGTTCCGGGGGTCAACTCCCCCGCTGCCTAGTCCTTGACCAGGCCTCCCGGTGGATCAAGGGCTGATCAGCCAGGGTGTTACTGCTGGCCGCAAGTAGTCTAACGCACGAATCACAGCAAGGCTGATCGGGTACTGATTTTAGGTAACTGTCCAGTTCATCTCGAAGACAGCCAGGGGCCTATTGGTAATTAGCCTTATGCCTGGGTGGAAGCTGTTGAATAGTCGTGGTCCCCGGACACTTAGTGTTTTGTCTCAATGTACCAATGGCGCCTCTACTTTTCACTGGGGGTATATTGCACCGTCTGCCCAATCTTTTGCTTTCATAAGGAGTAATTTCTGTGTGCAGATTTGGGACCAGTTAATTTACGTATTGCGTAATTTACGTATTTTAGCTAAGAAAATAAATGTCAGGAAATGCTTCATATCTCTCTGAATCGTATAAATATACAATAAAATAATTTTGTAGAACATATTTCTTGATTTTGTAATATTTCACATAATTTTAAAAAAATCATATGAAGAGTACAATAAGGTCTTTTGAGTTGTTCACTAGAGTGAACAATTCAGCGGAACGGATGGGATTCGAACCTATGGCAGATGAGTCCTGAAACTCACAGGCCAGTGCGTTAACCACTTGCTGAGTCATGACAGAGTAAACACCTCTATTTTTTTTTCACTACTGTATTGATAATCAGGTCCCTAAGAACCAGAGTATGTGAGCAAAATGCACTTCCAACCCAGCTACGAGACACTCATTGCAATTTCACGAGACAGATCTATATACCGTGAAGGTTTCTTGACTCTAGTTAGACCTGTTTTGGTAGTGTGTTGAAGATTTATCTGCCTATTTTTTTTCAATTACAAGACCAGTATGACATCAACTTCGTCGCTATATCGAATCCTGTGAAAAAAATATCAATGCGTGAGTGAAAGCTGAGGAACTATTGTAGTGTTATTGTGGTGGTGGACCAGTGTTAGTGTGGTGGTGGACCAGTGTTAGTGTGGTGGACCAGTGTTAGTGTGGTGGTGGACCAGTGTTAGTGTGGTGGTGGACCAGTGTTAGTGTGGTGGTGGACCAGTGTTAGTGTATCAGCGAGTGTGTTGTGTGGTGCTGGACCAGTGTTAGTGTGGTGGTGGACCAGTGTTAGTGTGGTGCTGGACCAGTGTTAGTGTGGTGCTGGACCAGTGTTAGTGTGGTAGTGGACCAGTGTTAGTGTGGTGGTGGACCAGTGTTAGTGTGGTGGTGGACCAGTGTTAGTGTGGTGCTGGACCAGTGTTAGTGTGGTGCTGGACCAGTGTTAGTGTGGTGGTGGACCAGTGTTAGTGTATCAGCGAGTGTGTTGTGTGGTGGTGGACCAGTGTTAGTGTGATGCTGGACCAGTGTTAGTGTGGTGGTGGACCAGTGTTAGTGTGGTGGTGGACCAGTGTTAGTGTGGTAGTGGACCAGTGTTAGTGTGGTGCTGGACCAGTGTTAGTGTGGTGCTGGACCAGTGTTAGTGTGGTAGTGGACCAGTGTTAGTGTACCAGTGAGTGTATAGTGTGGTGCTAGACCAGTGTTAGTGTGCCAGCGAGTGTGTTGTGCGGTGCTGGACCAGTGTTAGTGTGCCAGCGAGTGTGTTGTGCGGTGCTGGACAGGAGTGTGTGTGGACCAGGTTAGGTAGTGAGTGTTGTGTGGTGCTGGACCAGTGTTAGTGTGCCAGTGAGTGTTAGTGTGGTGCTGGACCAGTGTTAGTGTGCCAGCGAGTGTGTTGTGTGTGTGCAGTGTTGTGACCGGTGAGTGTTGAGTGTGCCAGCGAGTGTGTTGTGCGGTGCTGGACAAGTGTTAGTGTACAAGCGAGTGGTTGTGTGGTGCTGGACCAGTGTTAGTGTACCAGCAAGTGGTTGTGTGGTGCTGACCAGTGTTAGTGTACCAGCAAGTTGTTGTGTGGTGCTGGACCAGTGTTAGTGTACCAGCAAGTGTGTTGTGTGGTGCTGGACCAGTTTTAGTGTACCAGCAGTGTAGTGTGTGACCAGTTTTGTACAGATATGTTGTGTGGTGCAGGACCAGTGTTAGTGTACCAGCGAGTGTGTTGTGTGGTGCTGGACTAGTGTTAGTGTACCAGCGAGTGTGTTGTGTGGTGCTGGACCAGTGTTAGTGTATCAGCGAGTGTGTTGTGTTGTGCTGGACCAGTGTTAGTGTACCAGCGAGTGTGTTGTGTGGTGCTGGACCAGTGTTAGTGTACCAGCGAGTGTGTTGTGTGGTGCTGGACCAGTGTTAGTGTATCAGCGAGTGTGTTGTGTAGTGCTGGACCAGTGTTAGTGTACCAACAAGTATGTAGTGTGGTGCTGGACCAGTGTTAGTGTACCAGCAAGTGTGTAGTGTGGTGCTGGACCAGTGTTAGTGTACCAGCAAGTGTGTAGTGTGGTGCTGGACCAGTGTTAGTGTACCAGTAAGTGTGTAGTTTGGTGCTGGACAAGTGTTAGTGTACCAGTAAGTGTGTAGTGTGGTGCTGGACCAGTGTTAGTGTACCAGTAAGTGTGTAGTGTGGTGCTGGACTAATGTTGTCAAAATCATTTTAATCCTAAAAATATTCATTAAAATCTCGTGTAGCTTCGACATCTGTCTTACGCCTTTCACATCTTCGTCGGGTACCATGGGTTTGAACCCGCCTGGAGTCTACCTGGAGGGTGGTCCTGGGGTCAACGCCCCCGCGGCCCAATCCTTGACCAGGCCTCCCGGTGGATAAGAGCCTGATCAGCTAGACTGTTAATGCTGTCCGCATGTAGTCCAATGTACGAACCACAACCTTGCTGATTGGGTACTGACTCTAGGTATCTGTCCAGCTCCCGGGTATTGACTCTAGGTATCTGTCCAGCTCCCGGGTACTGACTCTAGGTATCTGTCCAGCTTCTGGGTACTGACTCTAGGTATCTGTCCAGCTCCCTAAGCATTATCGATTAATAAACACTGTGGTAACACCTGAAGAAGAGTCGTAAGAGAAATACCACCAACTTACACATTCTGATTGTCATATTTACGTGCCAAAATCACTCTTTCTTTTCTTTCTGTTTTTATCTACAACAAATGTCATTGAGCAATCAGTCCCAGTAAGCAGATCAATCCCGTGATATAACAGAACTGATGTAAAATCTCGCTGTACCTCAACCCTTCCTCTCACCCTCTGCACCTTGATCCAACTTTTTCCCAGTGAAATCATTATTCTTCCTCTTCCATCCCTCCCACATTTCTCGTCTGTTGTGACCCTTTCCCCTCGTCCATCCCTCTGCTTGATCCAGTGTATACCACTTGATCATTGCCTCGCGGAATGGCACCCATTGATTACTTCATTAGATACCTAATGTATCAGTCTTGACCTTACTGGTAAATGTCGCTGTGTGCATGACGTGACCTTATTCCCTCTAGTGTTGTATAAGGAAGCTGCATGAGTGAAGAGACAGATGATAATGGGAGAAATGAGATAAGAGGTCAGAGAATACAGATGTTGATAGAGTCAGGGTTTGATATAGTTTGAGGTAGGATAACTGACCGTAGCTCGTAAACGAAAGTTCTCTTCTGTGTATTCGACTGAAAATAAAAGCTAAGAAAAATGTTCTTATGTATTCGGTAATGAAAAATACACTTGTGAGATTCTCAGTACCAGAGCCATGAAATTACGTCAGGGAGGACACCGCCCCTGTGACTCGGTGCCTTGCCTGGCCTCCTGGTTGTTGCTGGCCTGAGCGATCAGGTTGTTGGTGCAACGTCTGCAATACAGCTCAGTTGATCATCATCTGATTTGAGGAATTTATCGAGTTACCTCTTGTAGGCAGCCAGTGGTTAGTTGATAATTTCCCCTTGTGCACTTGTGCATGAAGGGAGGGTGTTGAGGAGTCGTGGTCCCTTTGCACTTATGAATTCTCTCTCAGTGAACGCATCCTCTGCTTAACATCATAGGCATCCTACGCTGTCTGTCAAGTCTCTTGTTTTCATCTACCTGGAGGGAGTTCCGGGGGTCAACGCCCCCGGGGCCCGGTCCATGACCAGACCTCAAGGTGGATTAGGGCCCATTCAACCAGGCTGTTACTGCTGGCCGCATGCAGTTCAACGTACGAACCACAGCCCCGCTGGTCATGTACTTTAGATATCTCTCCAGCTTCCTCTTAAAGACAGCCGAAGGTCTTTTGGTAATTCACCTTGTGTGTGCTAGGAGGCAGCTGAACGGTCTTGGTGCCCTGACACTTAATGTGTTATTTCCTAGTGATTTAAATGTGCAGATTCGAAACAAATCCCTCCAGAATCTTCCAGGTGATGATTATGATGTATCTTTCTCGCCTACGTTCTAAAGATTACATTTCAAAGGACAAAGAATTCGCCTGCCTTGATGGGCGCAGTTAGTATACAGCAATATTCCCGCCTAGAGAGACTGGGTAACCTGAAGAGTATTATTATTGGCTTGACAGCTTTTGTTTTGAAAGGCCTAGTCATCCAGACTATCACTGTCTTTAAAATTTTGATAATAATATGGTTGTACTTCTTGAACGTGAGATTTGACATTATCACTCCCAGGTCTCTCACATTAGACTTACACTTTACTAAGTTATTTGAGTTTGTCTCGTACTCTGATCTTGTTTTTATTTCCTCGATCCTTTCGTAAAGTAGCAACTGAAATTTGTCCTTACTGAACATCGAACTGTTATCAGTAGCCCACTGGAAGATTTGATTTAAATCAGCTTTGAAGGTCGTGATGTCTAAGGATGCCACTCTCATATAGATTCTAGAATAAAACAGTGCCATGTTACTGTCTATGCCAGGTATGAGGATGGGAAAGAGAAACTGGGGCGAGAACTGTGCCTTAGGAAGCACAACTTTTTCTCTGCCGCAGCTCATGGATTTACTCTGTTTATCATTGGGTATTCGGGGGCTTGGTTGACAACGTCCTCAACTCACACACACTGAGGGTCCGGGATCGATTCCCGGCACGTTTGAAGCATTGGTTATGTTCACTTACACCTGTTGTCCCTGTTCACCTAGCAGTAAGTAGGTACCTGGATGTTAGACGACTGCTGTAGGCAGCATCCTGCGGAAAAGACTAACCTAAGTTACCAGAAATGGTCTACATAGCCAGGGACCTTCTATATAGTATATCAATTATATCAGGTAAATTTATATCAGATGCATCATGTACTTGTAGAAATATATATCAATAATAATAATAATAATAATAATAATAATATATTATTATTATTGTTGTTGTTGTTGTTGTTGTTGTTGTTATTGTTGTTGTTGTTGTTGTTGTTGTTATTATTATTGTTGTTGTTATTATTATTATTGTTGTTGTTGTTGTTATTATTATTATTATTATTATTATTATTATTATTATTATTATTATTATTATTATTATTATTATTATAGGGGATTTATTCATAAGAGAGTTAAATAGTATCCATCTTCGCTACCCTTACTTCTTCATCCATTTTGTGGACAATTTTCCCAGAGTCTCACTTGTTAGAGGCTTTTGCCTCTACATATGTATTTTGCGTGTCTTCTAGTGTATGTTAGACCTCTCTCTAATAGACCAGCAATTGTATGACGTAGGAATGACCTACTCTGATAATGTGGGATGTCAGTACTGCCAGTTTGGAGGATATTTCAGTAGTTCTTAACCTAAAATAATAGATTATATTAACAGCAAGAGGAGTACATAAGTCATAAAGTTACCAAGGATATATTACATTTCTGGAATGGCTAAATTGTCTCAATTTTTGAAAGACCTGGGAGCCATAATCAACAAATTATGATGTTAAAATTTAAACATCCACTCACAAACATCTCATTTCAAAGAGGATTCTGGAGATAATATTTCAGATGACTTGGATCAATATCAAGGCATAAACTTCATAATGATCCAAGACGGATAAAGACAGGAATCCCGCTTAAAAGAAATCTAAAACATATACGGGACACTAAGAAAAACAAAACAAAACTGGAAGTGCAAACAATAATGGTTTGATGAGAAGCTTTTTTATAAAATTCTTTTTTTTTTAGGCCTAACGTGACATAAATAGGCTGGAGGAAGAGGAGTAACAGCAGGAAGGGAAGAAGGATAAAAAATAGAAGAGCAGAAAGATAAATGGAATTAGAAAGAGACAGAAAAGCAGAGAAGGAAGCTGGATGAGTAAGAGAAGCAGAAGGAAGAGTAGTAAAGGCAGGAGCAGGAGCAGGGGCAGCAGAAACATGATTATGAGAAGCAGTAGCAGCAGAAAATGAGAAGAAGCAGTCATAGAAGCAGTAGGAGGAGGACAGAACCAGTGAGTCCTGAACCAGTGAGTTGGCCTGGTGGCTTAAGCCCTCGCTTCACACGGCGAGGGTCTGGGTTCGACTCCCAGCGAGGGTAGAAACATTGGGCGTCTTTCTTTACACCGGTTGTCTATGTTCACCCATCAGTAAAATGGGTACCTAGGTGTTAGTGGACTGGTGTGGGTCGCATCCTGGGACAAAACTAACCTAATTTGCGAGATATGCTCAGCATAACAAGCGGCTTTCTATATAGTAGTATGTCATTGATGTCAGCTATGGTCTGTATACCTTGTACATGTATTTGTAGTAAATAAAGATATTATATTATTATTATTAAAACAAGAGAAGCAACAGGTGGGAAAGCAGCAGTAAGAGGAAGAGGAGCAGCAGCAGAAGCAGGAAGAGGAGCAGCAGCAGAAGCAGGAAGAGGAGCAGCAGCAGAAGCAGGAAGAGGAGCAGCAGCAGAAGCAGGAAGAGGAGCAGCAGCAGAAGCAGGAAGAGGAGCAGCAGCAGAAGCAGGAAGAGGGAAGCAGCAGAAACAGGAAGAGGAGCAGAGCAGAAGCAGGAAGAGAGCAGCAGCAGAAGCAGGAAGAGAGCAGCAGCAGAAGCAGGAAGAGGGCAGCAGCAAAAGCAGGAAGAGGAGCAGCAACAGATGCAGGAAGAGAGCAGCAGCAGATGCAGGAAGAGAGCAGCTGCAGAAGCAGGAAGAGAGCAGCAGCAGAAGCAGGAAGAGGGCAGCAGCAGAAGCAGGAAGATGAGCAGAGCAGATGCAGGAAGATGAGCAGCTGCAGAAGCAGGAAGAGAGCAGCAGCAGAAGCAGGAAGATGGAGCAGCAGCAGAAGCAGGAAGATGGAGCAGCAGCAGAAGCAGGAAGAGAGCAGCAGCAGATGCAGGAAGAGAGCAGCAGCAGATGCAGGAAGAGGAGCAGCAGCAGAAGCAGGAAGAGGAGCAGCAGCAGATGCAGGAAGAGGAGCAGCAGCAGATGCAGGAAGAGCAGCAGCAGATGCATGAAGAGCAGCAGCAGATGCAGGAAGAGGAGCAGCAGCAGAAGCAGGAAGAGGAGCAGCAGCAGATGCAGGAAGAGGAGAAGCAGCAGAAGCAGGAAGAGGAGCAGCAGCAGAAGCAGGAAGAGGAGCAGCAGCAGAAGCAGGAAGAGGAGCAGCAGCAGCAGAAGCAGGAAGAGGGGCAGCAGCAGATGCAGAAGCAGGAAGAGGAGCAGCTGCAGAAGCAGGAAGAGGAGCAGCTGCAGAAGCAGGAAGAGGAGCAGCAGCAGAAGCAGGAAGAGGAGCAGCAGCAGAAGCAGGAAGAGGAGCAGCAGCAGAAGCAGGAAGAGGAGCAGCAGCAGAAGCAGGAAGAGGAGCAGCAGCAGAAGCAGGAAGAGGAGCAGCAGCAGAAGCAGGAAGAGGGGCAGCAGCAGATGCAGATGCAGGAAGAGGAGCAGCAGCAGAAGCAGGAAGAGGGGCAGCAGCAGCTGCAGAAGCAGGAAGAGGAGCAGCTGCAGATGCAGGAAGAGGAGCAGCAGCAGATGCAGGAAGAGGGGCAGCAGCAGATGCAGGAAGAAGAGCAGCTGCAGAAGCAGGAAGAGGGGAAGCAGCAGAAGCAGGAAGAGGAGCAGCAGCAGATGCAGGAAGAGGAGCAGCAGCAGATGCAGGAAGAAGAACAGCAGCAGAAGCAGGAAGAGGGGCAGCAGCAGAAGCAGGAAGAGGGGCAGCAGCAGAAGCAGGAAGAGGGGCAGCAGCAGAAGCAGGAAGAGGGGCAGCAGCAGAAGCAGGAAGAGGGGCAGCAGCAGAAGCAGGAAGAGGGGCAGCAGCAGAAGCAGGAAGAGGGGCAGCAGCAGGAAGATTAGAATAAGTATCAGGTGGCTCAGAAGGACTTAAGTGAGAGGAAAATGAAGGAGGATGAGTAGGAGACAACAACAGATACAAGAGGAATGGAAAGAGAGAGGAGGAATGGGAGTAAAGTGAAAGGCCACAAGAAGAAGGAGGAAGAGGAAACTGCTACATAAATAAAGAGAAGCAGCAACGACTCACGAAATCGTAATAACACAAATGCAGACAAATCACGAGACGGATGGGACTCGAACCCATGGCCAGTGGGTTTCAGGACTCGCCTGCCATGGGTTCAAACCCCACCTGTTCCCTGATTTGAGAAGCAGCAAGAAGGATAACTAGTAGAAGGTACTGAATAATAAAGAAGAAACACAAGAGCAAGCTGAAGACAGATAAAGAAGCAACAACAGCAACTTAAGAAACGATTAAGTAGGTAGGAGCAGTAGAGGAACGAAAAGGAAGACGATAAATAGGAAGAACATGGAAAAAAAAAACAGTAATAGGAACGTCAACTGGAAATTTAATTCAGTCCCAAAAACTCAGTTCAGAATTAATTGAATTTGTGTATTTAGTATGGACGGTGACGAGGTCAGGAAAAAACGCAGCATCTGCTGAAGACAATAAATCTCAAGGACAAAAAAGATGTGTAAAAAGAAAGATTTGGAAGGTCTTGCTGAGGTAATAATCATGAGAATAAGAACCTGGAGGCTGGCGTCTGAAGGCAATTTACGCCAGGCGGTGAGAAGTCTTCAGGAGTTCGAAATTGCGCAATTTAAGTCAGGAGACGAGAAGTTAATAATGATAGCATTACCGACAACATGTTAGGTAAAAGAACACATTGAGTGTCCGTGGTTCGATCTCCGGTACGGAGGAGTTTTTCCTTAAGACACCTGCTGTCCCTGTTCACCTAGCAGAAAGTAGGTACCTGGGTGTTAGCCGAGTGGTATGGGTTGCATCCTGGAGGACAAAATTAACCTAAGTTGCTGGAAATGCTCTGCATAACCTGGGGCTTTCTATATAGCATGCCATTAATTTCAGCTATGGTCTATATAAGTTGCATCACGTACTCATAGAAATAAAGATGATGATAATAATAATAATAATAATAATAATAATAATAATAATAATATTATTATTATTATTATTATTATTATTATTATTATTATTATTTCTAAACCTCTGAGACCACATTCTTCCCGCAAACTTTCTGTAACCAGTTTTATTTGTGCTAAACCACGGCTCTGCCCAGCTCGGGTTTTTTTTACATAACATATCGCCGGGTTTACACAACGATTTATAACCCATTTGCAATGCATGGAGCTGAGCTGCTAAAGCCAGTTTTATGTTGTTGTTTTTTTGAGAAATTCTTAATCTTGTCTATATGGCTTTCAGGAATTTAAATATCAGATAAATAATAACATCACATATGTCCGTTCTTCCTATTGACTAACTCCTGTAAAGGCACTAGGCAAATAACCCGCACTTAAGAGATTGTAACCTGTGACGACGTTTCGGTCCGATATGGACTATTAACAAGTCACTCTATGTGGCTAGTTAATGGTCCAATTCCGACCGAAACGTCGTTATAGTGAGGGTTATTTGTGTATTGTCCCAGTCACGGTATTGTTCCAGTCACTTTATTGTTCCAGTCACGGTATTGTTCCAGTCACTTTATTGTTCCAGTCACGGTATTGTTCCTTGTTAGTCTTCTGTATAGACATTAAGTATTACCCACGTTGAGTCTGTTCGAACGACTGAACAAGAAGCATTTCTGTTCGGTTTTCCCGATTAGCTCGGTCACCTTCAACAGTAATCACTCCTGTTGATTCTCACAATTATCCTGGTCACCTTCAACAGTAATCACTCCTGGAAATAAATGGTATAAAATACCGACACAATTGAAAAATAAACACATAAGCAGTATAATGTGATCCTTTATTGACAACGTTTCGCCCACGCAGTGGGCTTTATCAAGTCACAGACAGAGGTAGACAGGTAGACAGATAGACAGGTAGATCTGTCTGTGACTCGATAAAGCCCACTGCGTGGGCGAAACGTTGTCAATAAAGGATCACATTATACTGCTTATGTGTTTATTTTTCCAGTAATCACTCCTGTTGATTCTCACAATTATCCTGGTCACCTTCAACAGTAATCACTCCTGTTGATTCTCACAATTATCCTGGTCACCTTCAACAGTAATCACTCCTGTTGATTCTCACAATTATCCTGGTCACCTTCAACAGTAATCACTCCTGTTGATTCTCACAATTATCCTGGTCACCTTCAACAGTAATCACTCCTGTTGATTCTCACAATTATCCTGGTCACCTTCAACAGTAATCACTCCTGTTGATTCTCACAATTATCCTGGTCACCTTCAACAGTAATCACTCCTGTTGATTCAACTTTAATCCTTTCTACCTTTATTATTATGCAGCCCCATATACATTACATACATTTATAAAGGACATACAGAAAAGAGTTATAAAATAAATATGTGAAATTAAACCTATGTGTGACCTGTGTCATGTATATGGCTACGCAGTATACGTGATATATATAACAAAAAAATGATGGCCAGGATCTGGAAAATTTAAGCTGTGTATGTATTAAATGATAAATCTAAAGGACATTTATTATAGAAATTGCTTTAAGAACAAAAACTAGGAAAAAAAATTGTTTTTTAAAGCAAGAACTGGGAAAACAAAAATGACTAAAAACAAGAACTGCGAAAAAAAATTTGAAACTGGCCATGTGACTGGAACTGATGTTTACAAAATAATGAAGGAAGTTTACATGTGTAAAAGGTATTTTGAAAGGATGAGGCCTGGTGATGGACCTGGCCGCGGGGTCGTTGACCCCCGGAACACCCTCCAGGTATACTCCTCCAGGTATCTACCTACCAGATGCTGGCTCCTGGTTCCTCTCTCCTTCCAGCCTGGTCCCAAACCAGAGCCTCCCTGTTAGTCGTTAGCTAAAAGCACAGATATAAGTGTTAGTCGACCATATTAATCAAGCTTTAGTTTTAGTAGTAAACAATCTAGCATCACCGTCTCTGCTGAGCAGAAGCTTCTTGAAGGCATTTACGGATCTGAAAACCGAGGCATTTGGGCAACATTTAGAAATCTTTATCCTGGAAAACGTTTCGGCACCCAGTGGCTTCTTCAGTCCAGTACAGATAAGAAAGGTGGAAGATGAGGAGTTTGAGGTAATCAGTCCCTCTGCCTGAGGGACTTATATACTGTAGACAGACGAGTTGAAGCAAGGAAGTGGCGTTACCAGTGGAAAGATCTACTAATGTAAGCAGATCATGGCTAAAGGTTAGACAAGCATTGAAGAATTTCCTGTATCAAGATCCCATGAAGTTGCTGTCTGATAGATATGATTCAAATGGGTTTTTTAAACCATTAACATCATCTCAGCAAAATATTAAGCATCTCTCAAAAATTAGCTCTGCCAAAACCTTTACAAGGCATTTCACGTGTCCATTATACTAAACTAATCAATTGGTAATTAAGACACATGTGCAACAGTTGGGTATCTTTGTTGTTGAAACGTTTCGCCCACACAGTAGGCTTCTTCAGTCAAATACAGAGGCTGTATTAATGAAATGATAATGATGCAATCACTCCATCGATATTTTATGCCATTTTTTTCCTTATAATCTTTTGGATATTGGATCCACTTCCTCACATCACAACCATCAGCTTCTAAGCTGTGGTCTTCCCAGCATCTTGTTTAGCCCAGATGTAAGCTGAGACTCAGCATCTGCTTCCTCAGCT